>JAQGAA010001877.1:0-14169 GCA_034696425.1 Isotoma viridis | reverse complement strand
TCATGCATGGTTTTATGGTTTTTGGATTGTAAATTGTAAATAGTAATTGCATACTTGTACCTATATATATTTTGTTACAAGCCGTATAGTTTTCTTGTTACACGCTAAAGTAGTGTAAGACAAGGAACCACAACAAAGTGAAACCAAGTGTAACTTGAAAAAGTTTAGAAGTGCTTGAAATTGGATTTTTACTTTGAGGACACACTGTACAGCATTCTAATTTTCTAAATGGCAAATGAGAGAAGATTAATTTAGGCTGGTTAGGGCTCCTACTTTTTCTACACAGTATCTTTTTGTATATAATATTACACACTGTCTTATTATTATTATTATTACTGGTGACTGATTGTGATTACATGACGCCATCCATGTAAATGACCAGTTTAAATTCGGGGCTTTAAGGCATAACAAAATATATGTATACATACAATGTGATTATCATTTCAGATGAGAATCATCACCATCCCCATCATACCACCTCTAACGATTATCATCATCAAAACCATATCTTACACGAGAAGTTATTGTAAGTCGTGTCTGTGCCTTCTTAATTTTTCCTTTTACATTTATTTTTCTCTTAAGTTGTAAACTGTAAGTAAACTCCTGTCGCTCTGTCATGTAATACTTCTGTGTTTATTTATTTTATATTAGCCCAGCGTGAGTAAAGGATTTACATACATTCATACATTCTCATTACAAACTTTTTTTTTCAATTTCAGTTTTTTATTCTCTTTCTCTACCGACCGAGTCATTTTATATCCGTATCCAAAGTACGTATATCAACCCTTTCTGCTTTTACTATATTCAATAAGATATATAGATACTAGACTCAATGATTTTGTTATATTTGTAACAATGTAAAATAGGATGTTATATATATGTTGTGGTAAATGAGTTTAAAGGGATGATGTGACTCTACCTTGTTTTGTATCGGGCTTGATGCTCAGGGACTTTAACTTCTTGGCAAGAAGATATTAATTTTTTATTTGTGTTTCATTTTATTTTGTATAATATAAATACATATTTATGTATTATTATTATTATCTTGCTCTCTTATTTGGGATTGCTTGTTTAAATCTTCTCTAAATCTTTTTTTCCATTCATCTTTTTGCATCTCATCAGAAAATAAAAGGTAGATTAGAGAGGTATGCATTATAAATAACATGCGAGGATGAGTAGGTATGGATTATTATTTATGAGGCAAGTGTCCAAGAAGAAGTCTGTCTGTGTGTGTAGTCGAATTAATATCATTTGACTTGGACACAGCTACAAGATACTACTTACTGTATATTTTATAGTATGAGTTTTTTCTATATTATTTTATACAATAAGAAATTGTGTGATGATGGCAGATTATTATTATTATTCTTTTGGTGAGTTTTCGTTTTGATCTTTAGTATGAGCAGAGATCTTATGAGAATTTATAAAAGAGAACGACAGGCCAAGACAAATAAATGACAAAGAGGCTATTCTTCTTCCTCTTTGTTGACGTCTAATTTCATTCTTCTCATTTAACTCATCAGATTAATGAAAAAAGTGACGGAATTATATTGCAATGAGATGATGGGGGATATTATTATAAATTTTGTGAATGGTAATTTGTAAGGATATGAGAATTCAAATATGTAAATATGATGAGGGAATGATTTCAGTGTTTTAATATAAAAAGGAGAATTACACTGTGTAACGGTAGGATGATGATGATTATTTATAAAACAAAGTTTTGAACGTTAAGATTTGCTAAGTTTTTATCATCACAATGTTTTAAATTTAACGGAGTAGTCAAAAATTAAGCTCGAAAATATTAAAGAAGTAAAAAGTGTTATTTTGTGGGCATAAAACCATAAAATAAGAGAGGAAATGCTTAAAAGTACCCATTGAACTCAATACCCTAAATAATTGATTGTATTTTTAACAAACGGAAACTAAACATCTAAAAGTACCTTACTTTATTTTATGAATATGTATTAGTTAAATCTATTACAGAAGCTATTAAAATACAAAATACACAGTAGATTTATTTTCTCTTGTGCCCATGAAATCATTTAGAAGAAAAACTCTGAACAAAAAATTACGAAAATTAAAAAAACAACTATTATCTTTTTACAATGTATCAAGTTGCAAACAAGGTAATAAAGTTGGGTGCAAATTGTGTCTGTTTTAGAAATAAGCGAATTTTTTAACAAATCTTTAATAATTAGAAAATAATATCTCTCTGGTTTTAGAAGCATTATTATTATGACCTAACTCTTTCTGCTAAAAATGAGTTTTTTTAATCATATAATTTTTATATTTTGGTAAAATAAAAGTTAAATTAGCAGCATAATCAATTATCTTGGCTCTAATCAGCGAAATTTTGAAAAGATACTTGTGCGTTTAAATTTTTTCGAAACCTTTTTTTCGACAAAAGCAAGCTAAAAGGCAACAAAGAAAAGTATAAAATACCTTGACGCCGATGCTGTTCAAGACAAAGTAAGATCCATTCATTCGTCTGGTTATTGTTCTCCTGTACTCCATACGATCTGTATGAAAAGATACAATACATAAAAGTTATTTCTTTAGTACACATTTCAATCAGGTTTTATATTCATTTATGGAAATCGCCATAAAAATCCAATGAGTTTCAATTCTGTTTTATGAGATGGAGGTTACAATAATAATTTATGAGGTCAGTCATCTCGTATTTTATATTTCAGTTTGGATTTGCTTGAGGCCTTAATACTATAAAAAATTTGTATGTAGCATTTCATAGCGTTTTAGTTATGGCAGTTTTTTAAATGCCAAAGATATTTAAACTTCATAGCGATTTTTCGAATAAGGGCCAAATACACATATTGACGTCATATACGATTTGAGCTTTTTAACCAAAGTATTTAGTGTTTAAGTAAAGTTATGGAAAATCTTCCCATCAAACAGAGCAAGTTTTTTGCAGAATGTTCGTGTGACAAAGAAAATCCTGAGAATTAAAATATTTGATGTGTGACAAACGGACTGAAAAAGAAAAACCACATCCGATTTTTTAAATAGAATTTTTAAGTTAGGATCGACTGCAACTTTATAAAATTTAGATGAAGTTTCAATACGTTTCCTATACTTACCCGATAATTGATGTCATTAGATTGCGGCTTACAATACATTGACACACACATGCTTATGATTATATTATCATGATATATTTTCAAAATTACGTACATTACATGAAATGGGGAGTTTTTGATCAAAATTTTTTCTTTAAAAGTTTTTTGAGTTCAACCCTTTGATTTTGATATCATGGGAGGAACTGAAATATATTTTTTTTCGAAACAAAGGGTGCCTATTGTATTTATAGTAAATTTACTTGACTTGAAAGAAAAAGGTATAATAAAGCCATATGCGAAGTTCTGCTGTGATGTATATGGGATTGTTGTAGATCATATTTTCTGTACGCAGATGTTATAATTATTTACTCTCATAAAGGTAAAAAATATAAGGATCGGATGACTTTAATTAATGAAAAAATGGAATCGGAAGCTCTGTGGTTTTGAATCAAATTCAATAATCCATCTGCTACTGCTCATTCATTCTCTGTCCACTGTAAATTGTTAGGCCTTTGAATTAATTGCTAATGGTCATGTCATGAGTCTGGTTATAATATGGCTTTATCCAGAAACCTCGTTCAGCTAATTGATTGCTTATGACTTTTATTATTTTTAAACACACAGAATTCATTTATCCTATCGATTTCCTGTATATTTTCTTTTAAAAAACTTAAGATTCGTGATTTTGATGATCGTGATCAAAATTACAGTGCAATTAGTAAGTTTTTGTTCCAAATCTTTACTTTCTTCATCTGCTGACTTAACTTTATCCAGAGAATTTTTATATAAAAAGTCGTTGGTCCTACTGACCAGCCTTTTGTACATTTCATGCTCACCGATTTGTTTACCCATGCTCAACATGCACCTCTACCACTACTAACTAACAAACCATATTATATCTTGTTAACTATTACGTCTTAGATTTTGATACATCTTGGGAACTAGAATCATCATTTCTAGAGTGTAATAATAATATTATTACAAAAGTTGAATGAAACTCAGAGCCACAGGAAACACTCATACATAACTTATACAAGAGTAACAAACAAGGGTGAGATGGGCAATTACCTAATCTTATATTAGGAAATTAGGTACACAGACTGACTGACGTATTTCAGACAGTAAATTACTCCGTCTGATTTTTGATTAATTACATTGAGAAATTCATTTCCTTTGTTAGAATGTTAAAATAAACACATTTACGGGGAATATGAGAAGATTGGTTGGAATGTGTACTTTGTAATATTTATTTCAATTTTAAAGTTTTCTGAATAAAGTTATTCAAACTGAACTCGTTTTAATAGCCTGAGGGTTTATAATGGCAAATAATGTTGATTTTAAAAAGTGCAGCCAAAGTGTAGATAATGATCTTAAACTGTGCATGATATGAATAAATGAGTTTTTTAATTTTTAAAAACACAGGAGATACAAAAGTTTTAACGCTTTTATAAGGTTTGATTTAATCTTTAAAGTCTTTTATAGTAATTTAATTTACATTTCTTAAAGGTTCTCATTTGGAAAAGATTACAATTGAGAAATGTATTCAATGTTAATATAAGGTCTAGTTGCTTTTATGACTTTTTTGCAGCTTTTTGATATGCCGAATAATGCAATAAAAGCGTGGTTTTAATTTTAATCGAAGTACTGTTAATTTTAAAGTTTTAAATTTAACTACATAACGTAAAATCTAAAATATTTTGAGATATTAATTAAATTTGATCAACTTGATATTAGGCACAAAATCTTATCCAACTACAACTACATCAAACTATAATAAAACGTATTTACTTAGAAAGGAAAAGATTTTCCGGATGTTTAGATTTCTTTGATTTAGTCAATACAAGTCAAACTAAAATTCCCTTTGGATATATATTTTTGCCCAATTCTGTACCAAGCAAACACAATACTACTTCTCTCAAATACAATATACATTTATCCATCTCTATTGTACCTTTATCCTTGATATTGCAACTACTTACTCCTACTACTACTACTTGCGTGTCTTATAAAACTTCTTATGTAGTTTTTATGTACGTGTGTGCATTCGAATGCCTAATCCAAAAGAATCCCCAGAATCCAATGGAGTATGAAAGCGAGGAGGAAATCTTACGAAGTGTGAAAATTATCTCAAAGACTGGATTCATTGGCAAGTCTCTAGCTCTACTAACTAAACTAAAGTCAAAGCCAAAGTCTTTTTCAGATGATAGTAGTAGCCTGACTGAATGAGTCTCACACTATCAGACTGCACGGCATACATTTGCTTTACTATCTGCAATCTAGAATGAGAATATAGTTATAGTATTATTCAGTAGTAGTATCTATTCTTTTGTATTAAAGCCATTTCCACTATCACCTCGACCACGGACCACCGTTTGTTAAGCTTACATAAAATAAAACAAGAGGAAGAATCTTGTTGAATCTCTGTGTGTATAAAAAAGGATAGGTGCATCCAGGCAAAAAACATTCGGAGAAAAGAAACACTGAAGAAGTGTTCCCCGGGTGAATACTTTGTATTTTCCTACATATATTCTTAATACTATGCTTTCTGCCTAAGTACCTTAGTGACTTGAAACAAGCTATCAAAGTTTCTTTCTTTTGACTATCTTGGCAAACCAAGTGGATTTCGTGGAAAAAGTATATCTAACCCGTATAAAAATATATAGCTTAGAAGTAGTGGTAGTAGTCAGTCGTAGTGGTTCTTAGATTTGGCATTGGCCTCTACTACTACACAGATTATCTTAAATATAAGTATTCTCTATCCATTGTACCGATTGCTATGGAAGAGGATGGATAGAAGGTTTAATTCCATTAGTTCATTAGATAACCGGAAGTTAGGGACTGAGAGGTTGGATTCTTGAATTGGATGGAGAAATACTGAAAGAGATGCTTCGCTGGTTAAGCAATCTTTGTGTTGGTGGTGGATGGATGTGAGGATGAGGTGGTGGTGATGGTGGTATTTTAGTGTCCAAAGCAATTCACAGTCACAATTGGTAAATAGATGAAGAGAAGTGTTGCTTTTTATTCTATCGTATTGCCCCTGCTACTTACCTCAATCACACATCCTTCAAAAAGAAGTTCGTCTTTAAGAGACTTTTTTTGTCTCGTCACATACATCTTCACTCTAGATATGTATTGAATGGACATGAGTAATATATTGCTAATAATATGTTATGAGAGTATACTGTATATAGCATTATGAAAACTGCTGCAGACTACTTTGGGGGCCCTTGATGTCTTTAGTAGGTTTTGGACCGCATCATCATAAGCGAGCTTCATTCTGTAGTAAAAAGAGGAAGAAAATAGAAAACTCAAACCACCACCAGTACGTAGTATTACTACTACTTTTTCTTTCTGTTTGCTAAAGAAATCATAATCAAAAGAGAAAGGAACTCAAATACGTAGTTGGTAACTTTGTAGACGGGCCGATGATGATGATGGTGATGCAAGATGATTATGAAGCTTCTTTAGGACAAAGGACATAGCTGGATAAGGAACAATGTGATAGACTAAAAATATCGTATTTACTTAAATATATGTTTATATATATATAGTTAGAAATATATTTAGAAATACCTAATGGGACAGTATATTTTATAGTTGTTGTGACAGAATGTTCTGAAGTTCATTTCATGCTATCCAAATATTTTTGTATTTTTTGAAAAATTTTATTAAACCAATTTTAAGAAGCTGATTGCTTGGTATTCGGATTTTACATTATACTCACTAATATAACATGTAACATTTAGCAATAAGATTTTTAGAAAAAAATCTGTTTGGGGTATTAGGAAACTAGGAGTTAGCTTCAGTACCTGGGACCTTATTTAACGTTTTGCATCAGCGATTCAAGGTTTTAGGATATCAGTATGAAGTTTGTTCACACTAATGAGAAAGGAGAGTCGCTGTCCTCTCAAGTTCCCAATATATGCTAATTAAACGAAAAATAATGTAGTAATTCTTCAGATTTGTTGTTTTAGGATGAACTAGCTTGTGCCACTAATCAGACCTACTTAAATGTGATTCAAAAGCTTGGAATTCAAAGGAATTTAGTATTGCAAGATACTCAAAACTCAAAAAGAATATTTTTTTACTCAAAATATAAGCATTGATTTCTGAGTAATTTAAAAAATGGAATTCATTAAAAATTCAAACATATGTAAGCATGAATCCCCATCTGACATATAATCTCTACAAAGCAATTTAAACCTTCAACAAAGAAAACCAAAAGACACGGCAAAGCCAAATTACTAAAAAGGTAAAGGCAGATGGTACTTAATTGAATGATCGAACTCTCTGACTTTGACATAATTAGGTAATATACCTAATGGCTATCATATCTTCAAAGTTTCAAAACTTTAGTGCCTACGTTAGAAAACTTTTTTTCTTTCTAACTCAACTCATCATCTTACTTCTCCTGGTATTTTATGAGTAGTGTGTGCCTGCATTCTAGAGACACATATACACACAAGTAATATTATATTATTACTTTACTTCCAGTCTAATATGTATAGAGAAGAAAGAAAAAAACGTTAAAATACTCAAATATATTGCACCCGTTTGTTAGATAATAGTAGAGTTTTGTGTAAAAGTAGTAGTCATGCGATGGGATGCAAGAAGTCAGAATCGGCAAAATTTTAGTGATTTAGGGATGAAAGGCGAGAGGAAAGAAGACTTCGAACTCTTTCTCGTACTCGTGTTGCTGCTGCCCTTTATCAGTAACCCATTATTTTAGACGGAGCCCATTAAAATTGACGCCTTCTTCCATCGCCCTATTAAAACTTCTCTTACGCCTTGGTTTGGCATCTTCTCAGATTTCTTTTCTAACCATTATTTTTGCGATTTTGCGAAGAACATTTCCTTCCTTGTCTCCAACTCTGACTGCCATCATGTCATCATTATCATTATATTACCATCATCATCATCCTCATCATCCTTACTTGCAAGGAAGCTATCACATACCAATCATTTCATGTCACGTTGCTTTGCTTTAATATAAGAATTAGTAAATAATAAATGTTGTAACACTAACTGTAGCTCTAAGCTGACTAAACTAAATAAAAAAGGTGTGTGTAACATAACTCGACTTGCGTTATTTGTCATGACTTGATTTGATGAGAGCATCAGGGAAGGTAATTGATTCTTTTGGCAGTTCAAAAGTAGGGAAATAATAATTAGGGAGATGAATACACGCGTGAGGATTTTTCATTTTATGTGTGAACATGTGGACAAAATAATAATTTAGGATTTTCATATTTAGGTAACCTTGTATCAGTTGTGTATACAGAAACGATAATGATATTTATTCATCTGTGATTCATTTGAATTAAGTAAAGAGTACAAAATTATGGATTTAAACAAAAATAAATTAATACCAATGTTGCATGTACATTTTGAGTAAATCATGTAGACTTTTTATTTGATATTTTTTATGGTAAGAAGATTAATTGGGATTGACTATTGATATTAGATAGTTTGTTGTTTTTGATTAACAAAGTGTCTGTCATCAAACCAAGTCAGTATCTTCTCCAAAAGGTTTAAAGGTTATTTATGTAAAAAATATAGTTAAATTTTGCCAACACAAGCATTTACTAGAGAGATTTTGCTTTTGTTCTTTTTGTATGCAATATTCTATGTCCGTAATTGTAGATACTTTTCACATGTTATACTTCTTCATAAATCTTTTTAGCTAAAACCTATCACTGAGTTGTTAGAGGCGGAAAATATCTCAAGGAAAAAAAAACTTATGTTTTGTATAGTTAAATCAATTTTAACAACCTCATTACTCAAAGACAACTCCAGCAGTAGCAAATAAAAGTTTTGTAAGTTTTTTCTCCTAAAAACAAAAATGGAAAAGGAGAAGCAAAGAAAAATAATGAATTGTTTCATTACATTACTAATACACAATAGTAATAATAATAATATATCGCTTCTTACAATTTTCTCATAGTTGAATAACTCCCAATGCTAGTAATTATTATCGCTTGCCTATTTCACACTGCAACTTGGTACAAAAGTATGCTTCCAAGTGCGTTGAGTATGTTACAGGATGAATCGACCCTTAACAAATTATGAATCAAACTATACGCTATGACAATTTAACAAGAAACAATGTTTAACAATGTGCAAAGTATCAATTCTAATTTCATCCCATTTCAGGTGGATCCCTTATTCAATTGAAGAATTTGGAATCTGAGATTCTTCTTCTAGTCAAGGACATCCCTGAATCCTGCCAAGGAGTCATCTGCTATGTACGATTCCAGTTCTATTACTACTTACGTTCCAGAAAGGATCTCTACCTTTTGCCCTACTCCAGATAACTATACAGTAACTATTTAAAAAAATACCATTCTTATTTTACAGTATTAACAAAGATTCGGCCAATCTAAGCCAAAAAATCTTATATAAAATAGGTTGGGTTAACATTGCCGAAAATAAAGTCTAAATAACTTAAGTATTCTAAAATTTTATGTTATAGTTATAAAGCTATATGTTACGACAGGTTGATACAGCCTAAAAATCTACTTGTGTAAAATATGTTAGCAATACTATATTCTTTTTTTTTGTTAACATACAAAAATGTTTACTTCCTATGGTAAACTTTTTCCAAAGCCTTTTCTCCTAAAAAAGAAAACTTTTTTTTTTCGAGAACAGAAGCAATTGGCATAGTGTGTGTATCTTAGCATCATACCGGTAGGAATTGGAATGCAGTGCGTACCTATATATTATTACATTATTTGTTAGTTTGCTTCGTTAAGTAAACTAGCAAAAAGAGTTTTTTGTCAGCCTTCTATTACCATCATTGAGTCTTCTTACCTTTATTTCATGGTTAACGGTGTTATTATTTTTTCTAATATAAATTTACTCTATTACTACACATATAATACACACAATTCAGATTCATTGTAATTTGTAATGTAATACACTAGAAAATAATTTTTTGACTGAGGCAATTGCAGCAAGAGCGTGAACTACTAAATGACAATGATAATCATAATTCTCTTTTGTATCATGTAGAATGAATGGGGTAGAAAAATAATAATAATAATACTTTGAGGAGGATTCGTGCAATTTTTGACGAGTTTCACGGACCGTTGAGCCGCAAAGGAGCAAAATGTTAATGATGTTAACTTCTTTTTTCATCTTTTCTTTTTTGGAAACAAGGGGACGAGACAAAGTATTAAGAGTCAAATAGCTTTAATAATATTACCGTAGTGCAAAAGCAAAGCAGTAGTAGTTGTTTCTCAAGTATAGAAAATATAAATTATTTTAATATTTATTATATACCTTTCGTACTTTTATAAACTATACAATGCAATGTGTAACGCAACAATAATCATAATCATGAAACAATGTCTACCTGTCTGTGCACCTTGGAGAGGGATGATCAAATCAGATATACATAAAAATATATTATCATGTTGCTTATAAAGATAGAAGATGCTGCCTATGCTTTTTCTCAACTTTTAAACTTTTAATGTTGTTAATAGTTATTTTCTTTTAAATTGCTGACCACAAAGTTCCACACTAGCCAAATGAGCATCATACCTAATATACATGGATTCACATATACACAAATAATAATTAGAGCTTGCTTTCTTACACATTGTTTCAAATTCAACGAAAAAGAATAAGAATGATGATGATGATCCTGATGATGATTGTGTGGTTGTGTTGTATGATATTAAAGTGGCTTAGCTAATTAGTGTATTCGTGACGCCGTGAAATATTCTACTTGTGTATTTATCATGCCTTTCTTTTAGTAGACAGTTTAATGCCTTTTCTGTTGCTACTTGAACAACGCTCCCATTTAGATTTGTATATACAGCTTTTTAGTATAATATTTAAAATGACTAGGATCAATCTGGTTTGAAATACAGAGAGAATGCAATTAGAATATTATAGTGTAGGCAGAAAAGTGGAGTAGAAGAGATGAATTAGAATTGGACACTTGTTTACTAAGGATGTCACTCAAACTGTGTAGACGAGTATAAAAAATCTATTTAATATTCAGCATTGTCGTTGATTACCTTTCTTATTTAGCGGACATGTACTCAAAACATAGTGAGAATCTTGTTGTAAATGGAGATGTGAAATTGTTAATTTTTTAATGTAATTGACGTCCTTTACAGGTATTTTGCTTATACTAATTTGCTATTTAAATGAGTTGTAGATCCGTAAAGAAAAAAATTCACAATAGTAATATAATAATATCATTGGGTTTTCTCCATTTTTTGCATAATATAATGATTCCTCATATCCTTGAGCTGAAATACGAGGGGAAAAATCCAGGTGTATTAATCCTAGCTATGATTGATATAGGTACGTAAAATAGAAAAAAGTGCTCATTTTTATTCGTATTGTACTTTTGTAGAAAAAAGTCCCAATAATTGTAATTAGGCACTTTGTGCACGAGGAGGATGCAAATTATTTAATTCTTATTTATGCATTCAGTAAGAAAAGAAACGAACGAAATAAGAAAATCATTATCAAACTTGTATTTGAAGTAATTATAATTTGCTATTTAAATGAGTTGTAGATCCGTAAAGAAAAAAATTCACAATAGTAATATAATAATATCATTGGGTTTTCTCCATTTTTTGCATAATATAATGATTCCTCATATCCTTGAGCTGAAATACGAGGGGAAAAATCCAGGTGTATTAATCCTAGCTATGATTGATATAGGTACGTAAAATAGAAAAAAGTGCTCATTTTTATTCGTATTGTACTTTTGTAGAAAAAAGTCCCAATAATTGTAATTAGGCACTTTGTGCACGAGGAGGATGCAAATTATTTAATTCTTATTTATGCATTCAGTAAGAAAAGAAACGAACGAAATAAGAAAATCATTATCAAACTTGTATTTGAAGTAATTATATCTGTATGTGACCGGAGGTAGTAGTGTAAGGATTATTATTATTATCACTTGATGTTTTGGTGTATATATATGTTACCCTTTGATGAGCATGATGATGAGAGATGGATGAGTAATACACCTGGTACTACTTGAGGTAATTCATCAGAATAATGTGTGTATCAGAGGAAAAAATTAACTAATATATTATGCAATTATTATGGAAAGTACCTTTAGGAATAAATATGTAGAATAGGTTTATTAGCATTCATACAGGCTCATCATTCATAATAAGTTAAGTAATAACGAAAATAAGTAAAAGAGGAAAGAAGAGTGCGAAATCGTTGAGCAGCCAACCATGATCAACTTGAAGTCAGTATATCAATTAAAATGCATAGAAAAGCTTCAAAAACACTTCTAAATTACCATTTGCCACTTCCGTCCTTTTCGGTTTAGCTATTACTACGTAATTCTGGTTTTAGAAATGTTAAAAAACAAGGGTTACAACTCTTCTACGCCGATGGCTAGGGTTAAATAATTTTTTATTATGCTTTTATGCTGTAGGGGAAAACACCAAGTTTTTGAGTTTTGCTTGATCCATGACATTTGACCTTCAGATTAATATTTGATTTTAAAGATATTTTATTTAAAAGTAAAACTTTGTGTATTTTTTATCTCTTTCATAAAGTTTGAATGGAGGATGAACATCATTTATGGCATTGTGCTACTGGACAGATTGTATTATTGCTAAATGAGAATAGGGGTTTATTTATGGTACAATGTATTTTCAATATTGGAATAAAAACACTCAAAGCTCATAAAGGCACTTAAAAATAGTTCAAAATGAAATAAAACTAATCAGTGATGTTTTGACGGTTGGTTGAATATTGGTCTTAGTAGAGTGGCTGGCATGTATAAAAGCTGATAGGGGCTATGAGCAGATTTATTAGTTGTACAACTGGAGAAGCCACTTATTAGTTTAAAAATCATAAATCGACAATAAATTAGTTTGAAAGGGTGTTAAATAAGAGCACCGAGGGGGCTACTTCGTTTCCCTTGTAGAGAAGGCTTTGAACAACGTATAGGTATACCCAGTTGTATTTTCATCATGATTTAACCATTTGCTTTAAAGAAACATGCAACTTCCCCAAAAAAACGAAACGCAAACCCTGCCGGGTTCCAAGACTTATTTTGAGTTTATTAAAAGCTAATAGAGCAACTCTTGCTGTTTCAAACTTTTACGGAGTTTTAATGTAAAATCTACAGGGGGTTTTGGATAGATTTGGATGAGAATAAATTGCATTTTGTACAGTAGAATACAAAACACAAGCACTGAAATCGACATATGAATTTTAAAAATGTACTAAAAATCTAGCAAAATTAAAATTAAGTATCCTGAACCGCTGCTCATCGTAATTATTTTATCAAATTTTCCTCACTACTTATATTTAGACAAGGAACAGTTGCATTTTATTTATTCCACTTTTTGATAATCTGGTACTGAAGAAGAAGAAGGTGATAAAAATCTAATTAATTATACTTGGTTTTATTATGGGTATGAAATTATTTTAATATTTCAATGCCAATTAAAAGCAGCTATTTATCATTTAAATCTTTTAGAATAATATTTTATTACCATATCATACTATACATAATGCCAAATCGTAGCAAAGATTTTTTTATCTATACATATTCTTTCTTAGAAATGTTTTAATTTCTTTTGATTCCAGGTCCATAAGTTCCTTATTACTAAGGACGGGAGATAAAAGAATTAATTTGAACAATACATATAAGATCTACTTGATCCCTTTCATTCTTATAGCTCTTTGAGTTCATGCATTTTCTATAATCACAAAAGGAATAGCCCACAGCAAAGCTAAAAACAGTATGAAACGAGTTTTTTTCGTTACGTAAATCTCAACATTCTCACAACCCTTTTGATACCATCTATCGATACTGGCTTTTACTTCAGTTGAATTTACAATTGTAAGCATATAGATCGCAAAATTCCTTCTACTTCCCTGTATGTAAAGTTAGCCTTTGAGTTGACAGTCAGTCCTAAAGAACTAAAAAATTCAAGACTTTTTTATTGGTCATGTTTTTTACTATTTCGTGGAGTATGCAAATATAAGGATGGTACATCAAAGAGAAATCATTTACATGGTCATGCTCAATAATATGCAAATGTATAGGAGTAGGATGTACTGTAACGAAAGTTCGGTGTCAGCCCAAAATATTGTG
>JAQGAA010001876.1:0-14170 GCA_034696425.1 Isotoma viridis | reverse complement strand
TAGAGTTTACGAAACTACCGACTGAAATTGAGACGAAAGAAGCCGTATCGAATAAAGTATAATTTATGTACATGCAATAATAGTCTTTTATTTAACACCGTGAAATCCTCCACAACTTTAATTAAAGATCCTCAGGAGGGCTATTATTACAATTTAGAAACAGGCTATGCATTCATAATAAATATGTACATATATATGGCTGTAGCTAATAATACGGTTTATTCAGCATTTATAGCTTCATTTGGTTTCATTCATAAATTTTTCAAATTCGAAAGTTAACTTAATTTTTTTGAAAATTTAAATCAACTTCTTAACGTCAAATTTCCCCTATAAATTATAAATTCCTTCCCTGGGGTCCTGGGGATATATTTAAAATTGCATAGGATCAAAAAAGTACTTGAAAGTTGATTACAAAACTTGGTTCTTGTTGTACACCCTGTCAATTTCTCATCACATCATTTCATTATAATAACAACACTTCTTGTGGCGTAGTTTTGTGTAGACGGGTTTGGAATCAACACTTAAGTCTTATATTATATCCTCTTTGAAAATCTCATTTCGCTCTAGTTCTTCTTCGTTATTGTAAATAGGCGATAGTTTGGAAATAGTAGACATTTTCTTGATATTTCTTTCCAAGTAATAAGACAAGGATGATAAGCGTACTTCAAAGCCATTACAGGCGTCTTTAGGTCTCTCCTCTCTGGAAGTGAAATTGATATGACAATTACCTATTATGATCATGGCAGGAGATTGCATGTAACAGAAGCATCTTTTCTTGACAGTTTTGTTACCAATTGGGAACAATAAACGCAGTAGAAGTAGTACTGACAAAGTAGGTAGATCTTTAGAATTTTCCACAAAGTCTGTTTGTAAGTGAGTCCTAATGGCTCTTGTTTCACAAGGGGATCGAATTTCAAATTAAATTGTTATCTTTAGCAAAAACTTTTTACTAAAGGCGATATAGTATAGAGTTGGTCGATGAGTTTTATTTATATACATGTGTTTATTGTAATTTTGGAAAGGCAACTGCATTTTTTTTGTTTCTAACATACGCTTACATTATAATGAAAGTAAAGGAAAGGTTTAGTTCAGAACATGCTATTTTTATTAAGGAGGGGATAGAGAAAAGGCTGGAATGTCTGGAATGTAGCATTTTTACATGGAAAACGACGATTTTAAACTCTTGTTATTTGAGTTGTTGAAAGCACCTGTTATTTTTTCGTAGAAATAAAGCAATTTTTATTAAAATGTGACGCTACTACTATTACTATACAGAGCTAGATTGACATATAGGTAGCCTGGGTAGAGAAAAGTGGTGATTATGTAACACTCCCGTTGCATTTTGTAGAGTTCGTGTCTTTTAGAGTGAAACTTTTTTTTTTATTTTCAATTGAAAATAATACTTGTCACTGGCACAAGTTCGCCAATTAATTTTAGATCTTGTAAATTTATTTTCGTATAGTAATGCTGCTTGTTAAAAATGATCTCAACTTAGAAATGTGTAAAGTAGCCTTTCGCTACTACTTGAAGTTCATGAAAACGAAAAGTACTAGTTCTTCTGGAATTTGCTGTAAGTCAGTCAGTTGAAACTAGAAATCCATGGATTGATTTTATTTGGTACTTAGATAAGATTATAAATGGACTCGTGTTAAAGTTGATGTCAGATCGAGAAGCAATCAGTGGTAATAGAAAAGTCATGATCGAAAGAGAGAGAGCCCAAATATAATACCTTGACAGCTCAGAAATTACTTCTTTAGACTCCGGATAATTGCTTGATCTCAATGTGTCATCGTCACGATGCGATTTGACAAAGTACAATGATTTCGTGCACCAAGTTAACCAGACAGAATACCGGAACTACTACCTTCAATAAAATCATGATTTTGAGAGAGTCGTCTTCCAGCTATTGTGTGCCGTAAAATCAAAATAGATTGAGATTGACTATTGACCTCTAGTAATTGGACTTAAATAGGATCATCTTCTTTCCCATCTTTTCTAGTGTACTTATCTTCAACAAAATTGTCATATTGAGTTTCTGACAAGAGATTACACGATCTCATTGTAGTTTCACATGATATTCATGTTCATAACATATGGTACATTTCCCTACGATAAGAATAAGATCCTTTGAGCTGAATCGGAACTGAATATAACATCAAATTCGCATTAACTCAGAAAATAAGCTTTTAATCGTATTTTCAGATTGCACTCGATCTTCCGCCTAACAATATAATAATAACCCAACCTACTTTTACTCAATCTCTTATATAATAATCATAAAGTCTCTTTGCGGCAAGATTATTACTTATCAAGTTTCCTTTTATGATGTGTTTTATTTATATATTATTCATAGGGTCACAAAGGTTAAATAACCTGCTGGATTATTCTTTTTATAGACATAAACTACGTGATACGTTTTGGTTATACGTTATTCAGTGAGTGGCCATGATGCAATTTGACATTGACGAATGAACTGACTTGGGGTCATACAACCTACGTCTTTGGGATATCCTTCTGATACTATAATGAATTTTGACAACGTTTAGTTGTTCTCAGAGTACATCGTGAACGTAATTTCTCACCTAATTTCAACTTCCATTAGCGTCCACTAAATCTTAAAATCTCATCAAGAGACTTTTGTTCTTAAAAGTCAAAGTTCAACTACAATCTGAATCCCAAAAGTCTACCAGCATCATCTTCATACATGTACAAACATGTACAAAGACCACTCCAGAATGTCTTAATTGGCAAGTGTATAAGTCATTTTATACACTGGTCTTGACTTCCATAGAACAACTATCTCTGGAGGAGATTTTTCTCTGTAAAACAAAGTAAAACTTCTTTATTTCTCAAGCCAAATTAGGACATCATCATGTTCAAACAAACCACAAGCATTTTTCATCAGTCTCCTTTAAAAGTGAACCCAAATGTCTTCCATAGATCACAAGTACAAGAAACTAAAGAGTTGACTATTTGACTCTGACAGTAATTTTAGCTCCTGTAATTTGTTAAAAAAGAAATCTATCTAAAGACCACTTTTCCTTTTCTTCATCCTTTTTAAACTCTATTGTATGTAGCTAATAATAAGAAGTTCTTGAAATAAAGTCTTCTTATAGTTTCCTTTTGAACATTTCAATCTGCGATTTTGATGGCTTCTTGACGTCAAAATCTGCTCCAACTACCAGTTTGTTAAAGGGCTTCCCCAACCTTACATAAAAAAGTTTGATTTGTTTCGGAAGAAGTAGATTACATTTCCCAAAGTGCATTTGACAGTTCTACTCTACTTCTGTAACTTTTGTCCTTTATAATGTCCTTGGCATGGCTTTTGTTCGTTCTCCGTCGTCGTCGTCTTTTTCAGACTCCAGTAGTAATAGTATCACATATTTACATACAGTACCATATAGTGACATTTCTCATTTTATTATATAAGTGTTTTCTAACTATGAATAAATCCTTATACGAATAACAAATAGTCTCTACCTCTAAGACCTAAAACGAAGTTACTAACTCTTGTAGGTCTTCAAAATATGTTGCATGCAAAGCTATTTATATAATTAGAAACTTTGTCGCGTTATACACTCTCTTCATCAGCTAAAGCATGCATGTGCGGCTTTGCTTCACTAATTTAGCTGGCATGGCATCTGTAACATAATAGTATGTAATGGCATTGTCTCAAAATCCTTACATTGCATTGATTTACTTTTAAATATCAACTAACTTACTTGTTTAGTACTGGTAGTGGTAGGGTTTTGACTCGACGAGACATTAAACTACTACGCTGTTCAATCTTGTTGAATGGCTGATCGTTGGTAATGACATGTCGTGCTAAATGGTGCATTTCGATGATACCCTTCAGTCAGATTTGTGAATATGCTAATTAGTCCTTGAAATACTTTAACTTGTGTTTTTGTGTACATGTAGCATACTTTTATGTTTGGTTTTAACTACTTAATTAATTCTATCACACGCATGAATCCAATTGAAGTGATTCACACAAAGGAAATGCAGTTAATGGTTTATATTTGTGCTAAAGCTGTTTTGGTAAATCTGGGCGTTTTTATTCATTCAAATAGTTCATGCATGAATGGGTAATGTGATGATGATAAACTTCCTGTCAGCGTTAAGATGAGGAATGACACATACGACGTGTATTCTTTATAGATCATTATTATTAAGAAATCTCTTTGATATTTTGTACTTATTTTCCAAAATAACATTTTTAATTGAAAAATTTTCCATTATTAAAAAACCCAGCTATTAAACGCAGGTCCAGCATCAATTTTTAAAAAAACAAGGGTTTCCTGTTGTTCCTACATGTAATAAATTACACACGTAAAGATTTGTTTTTACTTGTAACATAAAAAATAAGCAGGTAAATGTCAAAGCACGAAATATCCAAATATTATAAAAAGCACTTAAACGTATCTCATTTCTGCTTATATAGTCATGCAGTCTCTGAATTCTGAAAGCACCCTAAATAAACAATATTTCATGCTTGGCACGATCTAAAGAGCATTAAGGCATAAAAAACTTTCCAGCTGATAATCTCTGACCCCAATACACAATGATTATAAATGAGCTACTAAACTAAACCTTACTGAACCAACAAGGGAATATTTATTTCGCACAATAAAGCCCACTCATATGAAAAAAATCCCAAGAGAGAATTTTAGTTGTTTGCTTGTCTCGACACAAATAACGATAACTATAACTTGTCAAGTCAAGACTGACTTGACGTGACTGACATCGGTTTGCAATGAATCTTATCAAAAACCAATAAAGAAATGATTCAAGATGAAATGTAATTTTTATATAAAACGAAAAAACACGAATTCATGCAAAATTCTCTAATAACATAATAAACCTTTGTACTAAATAAATGTAAACTAAATGAATCTGCGTTTTCGATTGCTTAAAAAACATTTTTGTATTTCTTGATAGAAAAAAGCAAGTAATATAGCTGACAAGACTTATAATGAATGATAAATGGTCAGTACACTTAAAGCATTTTGGAGCACAAATAGGCTAACATGATGAATCAGTTTAGTTGAGGTAAGTAAAATTTATGAATGTGAATCAATGCTACTTTCATAAGAAGCAAAAAAATCAAAAAACATCATTCAGCTTTTTTTGCATAGTTTAGTTCACTAAAAGCGTCAGATTTCATTGAGCAATTAAAAAGTAACAAACATATATTGGATTTATTAATAGAATATTATTTCTTATCATTTTATTTAAGTTATAATACAAATAATTTTATTGGCACAGTTGAAGCTTTTTCCCATCATTCTTAGTTTTATTCTTGTTTTTTTGTACTTGAAGGAAAGGGATAGCGATGTTGTAAGGAAGCGGATTGGAATTTTAAAGCCGCATATAGTTTTTTATCTAGACAATTCTGGGAGAAAATAGAAATGCATTTCTCTTTGTAGTTAAATGTTTTTTTTCTTTTGTGCCAAGCCATATACCAAAACCAATACCACCATCAGGCTTCATTCATCATGAGCCATGCATGAGTTTGATGGAAATGTTTGACAGGCTTAAATTCCAGATGCATTTTTCTATATAATTTGGCATGGCAAAAAAAACTTCTCTGCTACTTTGTCTGCTGGAGTGTGAAGAAAAAAGAGTTAAGTTTCGATATAATTGGCTAAGCAAAAAACACACACTAATCTAATCCGACTGATACATTTTAAAGAGATGAGATTTTGAAAGAAATGGTAAATGAAGCAAACTGACAGGAGAACCAACAGACCTTTTAAAAGATTATCTCTCAGTTGAACTGAAGTCTGGACATTTGTATCCTTCTTACCGATTTGCATTAGTGAATGTAACTGAATGAAAATCAGCAATATGGATTTAAACCATGTCTGCATGTCTATGTTTATATTTTTATATACCTCCGTGACATTTACTGCATCACTGCAATTGCAGTATAAATGCATATAGTATTTGGTAGTCAGATTACTTCTGGTATTATGGAACTGCTTTAAAGCTTAACTTTGGCTTACGTTCTGCATGCTGTTCAAAAACATTGTATATTTAAGCCATTAACTTTTATTTTGGATCCCGTAGTCCAACCAGACAGTTTGTAGGATAAATGTTTATTCAGGTTTTGCATATAAAATGGAATTTGTAAAAAAATGTGTTATTGAATTTGCCATATCAAAAAGTCTGAAAAGGGTCTATGTCCATTGGAAATGTAAAAATTGCATGGAGTTATATTATGCAGTGAAAAGGTCTGACAGGAAATTGAAATGCCCAGTAGTATGGCCTATTAATTCTGTTAAATACATAAAATTGCCCAAACTCGTTATCCTTATTAAACACGAATAAGGAAGCTTTTTATTACTTAAAGCTCAAATTCAAGACCGATGTTTTCAGACTGTATGTATTCATAAAACTCCAATAAGTCAAAACAGAAAAGTCTTAAAAATACCAACCCCGATCCAAAGTCTGACAGGAATACCTAAGGATTTTTTCCCCTTATGATTGAAAGAAAGTTTGAAAGTTTAAAGAAATTGATGATCCATGCATTACATCAAGTATATAATATTTTTTATTTATTCATTCCAGGTGGATTGTCAAAACAGCTCTAATCGGATGTTTAAGTCGTTAACGCGCTAATGGGTTCTTCAGCGGGTGAGGGCTAGAGCTTCAAAAAAGTTCTGTTCTTTGGCAAAGAAATTATTTTCTTTTGGAATTACGCCACAATATCATACATGAAGATTTTAAAATACAAGCTGCAAACTGTAGTAGCAGTAAGAAAAACAACGGATAATTAGTATCATATAGGAGAACAGAATACAAGCTGAAATTCATTATTGAACTTATAACACAAGTCACAAAACTCCATACCTGTATGGACTTTTGCCAGAAGGAAGATTATTGCACTCAACAAATTATTGTGATCTCAAATTCAACACTTCAAAGATGTAAGTTAAAAGTCATAGCTTTAATTTTAATTATAAAGCTGATTATAGTTCATTGATTTACAAATTAAAAACTCTCTTAAAACTCATTAACTCATTTGATGAATGAAAGATTTCAATATAAATGATTTGTATGAAATAAAAACGTAATAAAAATCCTCATGATATTCATATCCACAAAGTAATAAAAAATTTATTAATAAACTCATTTTTATATTCCAGATGTCATCTCGATTGGGTCAAACAATCTCGCGTTATAATGCAGCCCTAGGCCATAATAATGCTACCAATCAGCAGCAAGATGGGGGAGGTCAGGTTCAGAGTCAAGTTCAAGGAGAGGGTCAAAATCAAAGTCAACAGAATAATGGCCAACAGAACAATAATGGCTCTGTTGGAGTTGGAGGAATCAGCATTTCGTCAACCGTACACGCCATAGCTCATCAGCCACCTCCATCCCATTACAAAGGGCATAGAGGTCACAAAAGAGGACATTCTTACGGTGGCGTTGTTAGTCCACCTTCTTCTGGAATCCATCACTCTCAATTAGAAGCTCGACCTTCACATCCGAACACTCATCATGGGTGAGTTAACCATGTTTAGCCCTTAAGTGTATATTATACAAGGATACAGAGAAACAAAATAGTTTTGCTTTTCGTACTATATGTTTTGCTTGTGTAATCAAAAAGGAAATTGCAGACTTTGCCATAAGTACACAAAATCGGCTATGCGTCTTTTCTCCAAGGATTAAAAGAACTTTCTAGTTGGTTATGGCATTTCCCTTGTGTATGTCTGCTCCTGGTAGTACTTATATACTGTTTTCTCAACTTGTCTTGCTCATAAACTATGGATGACTAAAGCAGATAGGCAAGTAGCCCATGCCACCAGCCTCTTCTGTTTATTATTCCAGTGTATCTACACAGGAAAATAAAGAGAAACGAATTGTCTTCGCCTTTATTTCCATCATGTACTTAAGGGGGAATAATAAAATGGATAAGGATAATGGATAAGGATATAATAGCAGTGTGTACTTTCTTATAGTACAGTTGTCTTAAAAGTTGATATCTTAGTCATATGGTGTTGAGGAAGGCTTTCATCGTTTGATGTTTAATGTATTATTGACAGAGTACTACTTTCACATGGAAGTTCCGCACTGCAGAAAGGACATAGACGGGCACTATCCGGATGTTTGCCTATGGTCGGTATGGGGGCTGTGGCCTGGTCTTCTCTTCGGGATCTCGATACTGCCAATCCACCCGGGTATCATTTTACAACTATTACTGCTCCTCCAATTCGCAGTTTGTCACCCGAAGGTGAGTCTAAATGTAATTTCATTTTATCCCCACCCACTAGCACACACTATATGGGAAAACCCATTACCACCTGCCACCTGAAATTTTTTAGGAATTGGTATAAAACTATAATTTTCATTATACTCAGCCACACAGACAGACCAAATGTTCATAAATCTATTAGTCTCCGTTTTCAATCAACTTTTCAATATGACTCTGTCAACTTAACTACTGTGGCTTAATTGCTAAGTAAAGATTAATGTCCACGTGCATACATCAAACAATGCCTGCTGTGTGTGCTCTGTGTCCAGCCTGTCTCTCGACCTCGTTACATAAATTATGAGTTACTTATAATGACCTACGATGACTATTTTTCGGATATGGATGAACCTACATAGTGATGCATACATTTTTCAGTACAATATGTTATTATTCTTATTTTCCTATTATGCAAAAAGCCAAGAAGCATTAGTCAAGTGTTTGCATAAGATTGTTCTGATAGCTTTGCAAATTATCCTTTTATACCTTTCACCTTTCATTTTTTCCCTGTATAATGGTTTTACATTGCAAAAACTTCATATCACCTACTTTTCTCCCACTGGTTCACTCAATTATCATTATGGAAACGACCTTTTGAATAAAACAAATACAAAATGTCTGCAAAAACTGGGCAAAAACCTTGAAAAATCTTTTTGTCCATTAGGTAACAATCGCATAGTCGCATTACTAAATTCACCACTTCTAAAGAAAGATGTGTGTGTGAAACAATTATTATAAGGGAATATCGAACATCAGTAGGCTTAAAACTTTGTTTCAACTGTCTGTTGATCACTTACACCACGAATGTCACGTCCATACAAAGAAAAGTTTAGATTTTGTAAAGTAGTTATAGTTTAGAATATTTTTGTAGTATTATTACATATCTACTAATGAACACTCATAAGAATATCCCACAAGTGTAGCTTGTCTTGTCGGAGAGCATGGTTTCTGTCATTCGATACGTCAAGAAACTAGTGGGACTACAAGGTATGACAAACTCTCCCAAAACTTTAAGCTATATATTTAAATAAACTTGGTATATTATTTCAGTTGACAATAATACATACAGAAAAAACTACAGAGTATTTTTTTTTAAATTAAAAGCTTTGTTCAAATCGACATTGATCATAGTGCTCGAATAGATATAAAAGCTATAATCAGCTAGAAAATTAAAGATTCCGAGTGTGTGTCTCTTTGTCGTCAATCTGTTTCAAGGACTTTGTTGTGGTTGAAGCCCATTTAATGAACTTTTGTGCTACTGTAATTCCGGAGTGGCTTCCTGAAATGGTGCCATCCAGTTGTATCCATATTTGCTTTAGTTTCTTTTTTATCCTAAAAGAAGCATTTTTTTACAACTCATGAGGAATTATGGTACTTGACTACTAGAGACAAAAAATGGCTAAGAAATCCAAATACATTTTTTACTCCTTTTCTGGCAAAAAGCCAATCCCATTTGGGATATTTGGGTGATATGTTTCAAATAATGGTAGCCACTGCCACTACAACTATCCTATTACATTTTGCAATTGTGTGACTATTTGCAGAAGTGAAACTGTTGAAACTTTTAGCTTTTAGTTTAGGAATGAGAAAAAATGGCAAAATATATAAAAAGTAAAAAAAAGTTGCATCTATTCTTTCCATAAATTTCTCAAGTATCATTTTTCAGAATTCACTCAGAATCGTTAGGGCATAATGCAATGCACTAAAAAGTTATATGATATAATAGGTGCACCCAGTAAGACATTGAAGATTCAGAGGAAATCGAGTTTATGCTG
The DNA here is from genome assembly GCA_034696425.1 of Isotoma viridis. Lineage (NCBI taxonomy): Eukaryota > Metazoa > Arthropoda > Collembola > Entomobryomorpha > Isotomidae > Isotoma > Isotoma viridis. Next base: position 4,138 of record JAQGAA010001876.1, on the reverse strand, counting down.
AATAGAAATGTTAAGTGCGATCAATATAATTCATCGCCATAGATCACATTTATGCCTTATTATATTATATAGGAATGTAAAGGGTAATAGTTTCTGAGCCCATTTGAATATAAAAAAATATGCTTATGGGGTAAATGCATGAAGTCCTTGCATTTTACTACCGTTATTATTACCATTGGTTCTTTTTGACTTAAATATACTCGACTCAGCCACACCATAATAGGCAAAAATGTAATTTATGATGAGACTTATAGACTCCAGGCTTTATTTCAGTGTGCAAGGAATTCACTGGATATTATACCATACTTTTTATATATTTGAGTTACTTTCACATTACGGGATTACTTCTGCATGAAAATTGTACTTGTGCATATTTTAACAAACTGTAATGATTATCTCTACTATATATTTCTTTTCTTCAAAATGTGTTCCTAGAAACCAGACCATCCTCTCCAGATGGAATAATCGATGCCAAAGGAACCCACAAGCAACCACAAGGGACAAATGGACTTAGCAATGATCTACTGAAAAGTCAGGATGAAATCCTTAAAGAAAAACTGAGGTTGGAGTCCATGCAATGTGGAATGGGACCTTGTCACCTTCCAGAATGTTTTCAAGCTATGGCAAATATTAAAATATTCGTGGTCATTTTGGCTACTCTTGTAACTCTGCAACAAGCAGTGTCTTCAGGATATGTCAATTCAGTCATTACAACAATTGAAACAAGATTTGAAATCCCGTCCCGATTTTCTGGTCTTATTGCATCCAGCTATGAAATGGGAAATGTGGTCACTGTACTTTTTGTCAGCTACTTGGGTGCCAAAAGGCACATTCCCAGGTGGATTGCTACTGGTAAGTCTATTTTCTATTTGTTTGAACTTTATAGCTACATTATAACTTTACCTTACCTTATGGAAGTCTCATGAACTCTTTTCAAATTGCACTTTTTTTCCAAGTTATTTACAAAGCACTACAAAAGTTCAAAGGTACTTTATGTGAATGTACCACTGGTCTCAAGTGGTTATGGTTTTTAGTTGTTCCAGGGAAAAACGGAGTGCTTGCTCATGCTCTTGTTTTACACAACTGTATTTCTAGATTTAAGTGCCTTTATTGGTAAAAAAAAAGTTTATGCATTTTATAACCATGTGTAAACTTTTATTCCTTGAAATACGTTATTGAACAGCATCCTGAGTTTCCTGAGCTTTTTCCATACATATGAATCATAATGTCGACGATTGTAGCGAAATGTATAAATGTTCTTGTTCCATAGTACCACCCATGTCATTATTTATCTCACCAGTTAGTTATACAATATAGTGAAGCCAATTCAAAACTTTTTCTCAAATATGTCGAGTCTTCTTTCACCTCTACTTGTGAAATAAAACTCCCTAGGTTTTCATAACATCGCAAAAGTTATTGTAAATCCTCTAATATTTATCTTCATTGAGGTGTCTACACTTTAGTGAAAAGGAGTTGGTTTTGCTTTGCTATTTGAATAATGTATATTTTTGTCAAGGTCTTTCTATATTACACTTTCATTTTACTCAAATCTATGTGATAAGAATATAACAGGCAACAGGAACCTTCTTTTCTTATATATAGAGAGAACCCAATATTGTATTCATATCACAGCTTTAACAAATTGTCAGAAAAAAGATAAAAAAATAAAGAGTTAGGATAAATAGTAGACTTTCTGTTTTTTCCATGAATAGATTTGCTAAGTATTATTTCGAAAGGTAAATGGATTCTGTTTGTGGTTTTTGTTTTATTTAAAATTTTTACATGTTCTTAGAATTACAATTTACGTCATGAATTAAATTTTCATCTGAAAAAGTTGAAATGGAAGGGATAGGGGATGCCAAAAAGTATTACCATTACTCTGTGGGATGAAAGAAAAGATGAAAAAAAGGTTTATGTTTGAAATTGTGTGTTCTTGACATGTATGTATGTATGAGGTAAAGCTTTATAGATTATTGAGTTGTTCCAAATATGGTATTTCCTTTCTCTACTTGTGCAAATAATCCAAAAAATAGCAAACCAGAACTCACATCAAGTCAGCACATAAAATGAAATAAATCATTCATAAGTTTGTGTAATTTCTCTTGTATTATTTTATGAGATGTGTGGCTCTCTGTGTGTGTTTGTGTGCTGAATTCAGCTGAAAAATAAGCTTCGAATCGCGAAATAGCTATCATTTGTTTGTACCATTAGTTTTGGGTAGAATAAAGCCAGTCTGTCAGTAGTCACTGAGTGTAGTAGTTACTCATGTAAGTCAAAATATGAAAAAGCTTTAGCCCGACTTTCACTTCAGATTTTGTTAGATTTTAATGCATCATCTGAATTTCCTCTGGTATAATGTTTGCCTTGTAAAGCTCTACCTTTATTGTGTTTTATTGTCTCTATATTGAAATGTATATCTCGGAAGTTGACAGCATTGTATAATATTATGAGATGACATTATTAAATTTTGTCATTGTTTCATTACCGTTTAGATTGCTTTCATTACAAGCTGACATAGATTGGCATTTGGTATTTATATGTAATTTAAAACAGAATGTATTATATGAGAGTTTACTTAATGTATTGGAAAGTGGGGTTTCATTAAATTTGACGTTCCTTGAATAAAGGGAGCTGTTCAGAATCCGTTACATGGGAATAAGGAAATTCTCGGGTTTATTTTGACATATTCTAGGCAAAAGCCTAAGGACTTTTTCATTAAAATAATTTAAAAATCTTCAAAAACGTACTATAAGTGCCTATTATATAACTTTAGGCAATTTTTATATTATCACGAAATAGCCATAATCCTCTTACTTTTGTACTGTGCCAAAACTTATTTATGTCAGTTCGTACTTTGTGAACTTTGGATCTAGATTTAAATAAAATAAATGTCTAAAAGCCCAGAACAAACCTGGTGGATGAGTTGTATGGAAATGTGCTTAAAATATGAAGTAATAATCCCAAGCCAGAACAAAGAAAACCATATCAGGGTGAAGTTGATGACGCTTGAAGCCCTTAAGCAAAGCTAAGCAATGCGGATGAAATGATACTTACACAAAGAACTTTATTAATAACGTGGGCGACGAAATGCAAAATAGAATTGCAAATGTAACACAAAAGTATGAAATAGAAAATGCAGAAACAGCACGTAGATAAGACCCCCTAAAGAGAAAGCATTTAATATGCTTGAAAATTCCTGTAGTTTTATCATTTGTCTCTATACAGGGTTATTCCATAATCTCAATGCACTCTATAGAGAAAAACAAATAGGAAAAGAGAAAGCATAACAATGATTTGATAAAGTTTGAGTTAAATATCGCCTGGGGTTTACATCACCCAACTAATTAGCCAATTCTAGGGTAATTGCTGGAATCATATAAAGACTCCACATGGAGTTATATAGAACGTCTACTATTTATTTTACAAAAACTAATTAAATTAGATTACATTTTGTTCCAATTTAATCACTAACAGTAATATTCTTGCGAAATAAAACATTTATCAAACTATTTTATCCAAACCAGCCTGTAGCCAGAACTATTACATCTGCTTTCACTCCAAAGAGTAGAGGATTTAACTAACCAAACGCTCATTTGCAATAACAATGGTCCTTAAATCCCAATCCAATAGAGCAGTATTAAATAAAACGGATGATTAAAAACTTTCATAATAATTAATATTGCTTAGATGCACTAGAAACTTCTGGGTGCTTAAATAAGCAGCAATTTAAGTGGAAATAATTTCCAGATTTAATTCTAAAAGTATTTACTGTTACTTTCAATGTTGGATTTGGATCAGTGAGACTAGATTGAATTGTGTAAAGTAAGCAAATCAATGAAAAGTTTACTTCTCCGAGATGAATTTAGCAACCATTCATATGTTAAGCGTTCAATTTATAAGATTTTGTCTCAATTTACCTCAAAAAATTACTTGGGTTTCTAAAATGAGTCTATGGGGTTTTTTGCAACATGTTGTAAATCAAATTATCGCCAAATGTCTTTTTATTTTGTCGAAATTGACAATTCCATAAACAGCCACATGATTTCTGTGTCTGAAACTCCAACTGTAGTTTTAGCTTAAGACGAAAAGATCAGTCAGATTGGGATGAGAAGTAAAATACAAGGATGAATGGGTTGAG
>JAQGAA010001875.1:0-14170 GCA_034696425.1 Isotoma viridis | reverse complement strand
AGAAATAAGGGTCTTAAGGGTCTATGACCCTTCAGGGACCTTTTTAAGTACCCATGCTAAAAATATAGCAAATGGGGTATCATTGGAAAGCTAATGTCTTGTGGGAGATAGAAATAAGGGTCTTAAGGATCTATGACCCTTCAGGGACCTTTTAAGTACCCATGCTAAAAAAATAGCAAATGGGGTATCATTAGAGAGCTAGAGTAAAAAAATTAAGTATTGCTTTGCTACTTCGGTATAGCGGTTTAAATGATTTATTTTTGTTTGTTTTTTGAAGTTGAGTTTTGAGAGCTTTTGTAACTGTATATCTGTAGAAGTACAATTGTACAAATCCAATTATACATTACACGTTTGAGTAATAACAATGAGGTACATATCGCCAGTAGGCATGTAAATTGAAGCAATTCAATACGAATGGAATAAAAAAGCACTATTTTAGGTACTAACACTAGCTGTCACAAACAATCCTTTTTTGCCTTTAGTTTTATTTAATGCGTAGTGAAAACTACTTAAACATTAAAATGCTACGTGTGTCTCAGTCTCTGTACCAAGGTGTCCTTTTGTTATTCTAAAAAGTTATATGGTAATGGATTTGGGTTTAATATGAGTTTGTAAAAGTGCGTAATTGATCTGGATTATTATTTCGAAACTATAAGTGTTCTTCAAATTCAAAACATATAAACAGAGTCATGCGAATACATACACTTGGTTATTTACCATTTCACAGTAACTATAACTGTTTACTTCCATTAGACACACCCTCATGAGTTTTTATTGTTTATTTAGTATTGTCGTGGTATATGATATGTTATCTTTAGAGACGATCACTTAAGTTTAGAAACATTTAAATAAAGTGCTTTTAGTTTATCATTTGTTTGTTTCTGACTTTTCTTAAATTGATAAGATCTTTTAAATGAACTGTGACCCTTCGTTCTATGTTTGTTCTCTAGACTTGTTTATAATATCTAGGGTGTTTTAATCTGAAAGAAGGCATTCATTTATTTTTTGTTATCTAATTTTTAACAACGCACTGCACTGTGTCAGTATGTACACACAAACTGTATTGATTTAAACTACGCTCAAAGTAAAATCATAATTTTTCGAATGACATCTTTGACATATTTTTCATTTTCAATTCATATGTTTTTGTGAGTAGTTTAAACTAGATAATTAATGAAATGGCCAAGGTACATTATATGCCATATATACCCTTAGCCCATTTACACAAAGTACCAATACTTCAAGCTTTTCAAATTGTTTTTAAACCCGAGCCAGGGCTAATTTCAATCAAGACTATTAATCAATCTTGGTGTTTGTGGTATGGATATACACCCAGACAGTTGTATCAGAATTAATGTCAATAAACATTCATTTCATGAGCAACTGTTGGTTGTGTAAATTTAAACGTAGCTATAATAATAATATTTAAAAGCATGAGAAATTTACATAGATGTTTGGAGACCACAATTTGATTATCAGTAGGATAAGCTGAAAGGATGAGGCACTGAACTTTAAGCAACTATAAAACTTTACTGCTTTACTGGAGAGTAAATGTCTCAATTAAAATTAATGTAGGCGAAGTTTTATTACACTGACTTATTTATTCTTGTCAAACATACTGATGCTGGATTTCAATCAAGATGTACACTAATAAGATCAATGCTAAATGTAATGTTAACCAAGTTCAAGGTCTTGACACTGTCATTAACTTTTATTTCCTGTACTATCATTAGAATAAGTTTGCTTAGGCACACACCCAAAGTTCAAACGTTAAGTTATACTGCTCGAGTAATTTATTCTGGACTGAAAGAAGATGAGACTTAAGGACAATATTTATTTAACAGTTCGTTGGCTTTTTATTGTTACAACCTCGGCTCTTAAAATAAAAACTAGATAGGGTGCGGCTTTGTACATAGAAATACATATATTATTGTCATTCTTTTCATTCTTTATTGTTTTTAGAGCTCCAGAGTCCATGATCAATTTGGGTGTTTGGCTTCCATCTGAAGTTGAACTGGAAAGATGGAACACCCCAGGAATACTCGAGAATTGCGGTCAACTTGGTTTTCACGGAAGGTATGTGAACAAAAATCCGTTTTTTTCAGATTGATTTAGTCTAGTCTCTGCTCTTTAGATAAATCTTTTGTTTTGCGTGGGATTCAGTTTAAAATAGTATTTTTTAAAGATTTCTTAAAATCGAAAAAAATGTATTTTCAGCTGTAAAAATATACTACTAAAATACGAAAGCTTGCTGGAAGTTCCACATTAAAAAAATCGACAGTATTTATTATCTAATGAGTTTCAAATTGTAGCATTGTTAATCTCTTTGCGATAATAATCCATGTTATTTCCTAATAAGATGTTACCAACAAATCATTTATTAATATTTTTGCAAATTCAAAATTGTTATTCTCGAAGCAATGAAATCTAACCAACTTTGAGTTTATATTGAAAATCAGATACCCTCTTTATCTTATACAACTAATAAACTACTGAACAGTGCAGTGTCTTTTCTCATCAGTACTAACCCGAAATAGGTTACTCACATTGTAGTATAACTACTACGTTGGTCTACCCCCTAGGGATTCTTTGTCTTTGAGTACCTTCCTCCATGTGATATGATAGCAATAATCTCATCATCAGCTAGATACGGGAATAAGTAGTAATAATGATGATTATTGTATTGTTTTGTGTCAGGCCTCATGGGATTGTCCAATTTACTTATTTGAGTTCTGCTGCTCTACTTCTTATATAACTAGGGAGCTTTGAGCTTAAGCTTATGAGATTTGAGACACTTTGCATCATAGTACCACAAGCAATATCCTGTCCAGCAGGATTCCACTTTGTGTAGAAACCAAAAGATAAGACAGGAGAAATAGTAATAGCAGTTCCCATTTGGAAGTAAATAAGTGTTCTCTTTTCTCCCGACCTGGAATCCTTGCATCTTCCTTCTGAACCCACTATGACCAACCTCATCATCATATTTAAGCCTTAATACTAATAGTAGCTGGACTAGATGTGGTTTGCGCTACTATAATAGTCTTGTTGTTGTTGTTCTGAAACAAGCTCATTAGACAAGGAAAGTACACTTTCTCTCCGAATTTTTGAGACCAGAGAGAGAGAGAGACCAACCTCGTTAGATGAATCTCATAGAATATGTGTTCCTACTTCTTCTTTCATGATTTGGTCTATATATGGAAATGGATTAGTGCAGAATAAATTGGGATTATATTTATGCGAGTAGGGAATAAAGAAATAAATGAAAAGACAGGGTAAATAAGTGCCTATAGCTATCTTTACTGTCAGGACTGAATAGACATTATTCAAGTACAAGTACAACGATACACTTTTAGTAATTTCGGTCTAACTCTTGAATAGAGGGTTCAAAGCAACATTTCTTACATAGGAATATGACCTCTTGGGGCCTTTGTGTCGGAATACCCTCTCCCGTGGGCCTAGTTTGAAAAGAAGATGTAACTAGAATTTTGGTATTAAATTCTAAAAAGGAAAAGAGTTATTGTGTAGGAGTTTAATAGAAATCTACTCTATTTCCGAAATTGTGTAACCAAATTGGCACTAAAGACGAGTTGTATTCAGTATTGCCTTTCTAATTATTTTCGTATCCTCTGAGGGGTAACGTATGCCTGGTTATGTACACACACGTGCACGTGTATCACAACACGGCTTTCTCTGCAAACTTATTGCAAGAGCTGTGCTTAGGTGAAGTGAAAAACTCTCTGGATAAAGTGAATTCATAGCAAAGGTCGAGTTCAGGATGAGAAAGTCTTGCTGGCCATTTATAGGATCACTTTGGACAATTGGTAGCATATGGGGCATTGTGTTGTTGTACAAAGTAAATATTTGATCCAAGAATTGATGATGTGAAACAAATGGCTTTAATCCATCCATATATTACATTTGTTGCATAAGTTTTGATGGATTTCATTTTGTATCAAATACTTTAGAAGCTAAACACTATATCGCCAACTTCACTTCCCACCCACATACCAATGCCACCCATGAATAAATGGCACAATATGTGGCAGAAGAAGACAAGACTGTTGAGTGGTTGTGGTTTTAAAAAGAACATCCTGTTATGTGCCCTGCATGATAATTAAGGTGTAAGTCTGCGGAGGTAATAGTAGTAGCAAAGCATGTACTTTACTCTCACAAAGCCAATGTCATGTCAATAGGTATGTCATAATTTTAGAGAAGGTGGCTGATGTGATTCATTAACTTTTTAAAGAGAAATATTTAAAGTGGTGGGTGGTGTGGAATAACAAGGTGGATTTTGATGAACTTGAACCTAATATATCCAACCAGCCAACCGTAGACAGTACTGTTGTTTAATTTTATTCTTTAGATTTTAAAAGATTAATCAATAATTTCCTTCTATTTGTTTTTACAACTGATTAAATAAATAAGGCATTATGACCCCACGGTCGTTTTTCTGTATTTTATAATTGGATCATACATCGTTAAATATATACCTTTTGTTTTTCTCTTTCAAAATGTTTGTTAGTTTGTAAGTGGTAAGAGAATAAACAAAATGTTAATAAAAATAATCCTACCCTTCTTGGTTATTTTTGGACAAGGTCTCATTCTCCAATTATCCTTAATTCCTTGAATTCACTCGTAGATCGTGGTCGTGGTACTACGATTGTATTACTATGACGCAAATTCATATACAGAAAGATGTCACATAAATCAAACATGATTGTAGTAAAGATGATAATATTATGTTCACATCTTATTGTAATTTATTTAGTGCTTTTTAGACAGTAAATTAATTTCGTTAACTTACTCATCAAAAACATGTACATTTATTTCTAGAAACAAAAACACATTCTAATAGAAATTGAGTGGGGTTAGATTTAATACGTGGGAAGGGGAATTATATATAGTCCTTACTACACAAGTAGTGAAAGGCTTCTGATTAGTTTAATGATTAGTAGATGATATGTATCTTACCACCGAATAACCGAAAGGAAAACTGTATAGGTTGTTTTCTTTGTTCAGAGTCAATCTACTTCATTAGTTTAGCTGTGTCTTGTTTACTAATTTTACTTGATCGTGTAGTCCATTCTGATTAGGTTTATATTCTTTTCATTTAACTTTCTTTAGTTTGTGTATTAGTGTATTTAGTAAGGACATTGTACAAATAAATGTGGAAGTTTGTGTACTTGTGTAATATGTTTAAATGTATTTACGTGCATGTAACTTAAACGCGTAGTATTTGCCAAATAAAAATAGTCAGAAAAAAAAATCAGAAGTGCTCTTTTCTATGCTACTTGTTTACTTTCAATTTTTCTTTTAAGAATTTTCTTTGAACTTCTCAAAGATTCTTTAAGTTTTTCCAAAATATTGACTCATTAGTTGAAATGAAACAGAAAGCAGTGCTAGGGAGTTAGAAAACAAAATAGTGAGAATTTTATATTCTATTCAATAATCTTTGTAGATGATAAGGTTGCTAAAGACCTAAGGAAATTTCTGTTTGTTTTTCATTTTTGTTTTACCAGATAAGCAAACTAGCCTAAGGACTTAACTTAAATTTTATTTTACTTTGTTTTTAGTTTTTAATGGGGGACATTAATCTTAATTTTTGATAGTTAGTGGCTAATGATTACCCAATCGTGGTGAAAGTATTCCATTCCTGAGAAATTTGAGACTCACCTGTACATTCCCTGAGCAACTTTCTCATCCCTAGCTTTCACAATGTTTTTGTTGCCTTTAGAAATTATATTCTAAAGTGTTACATATAATATTACCCGTATCACCATTACTGCCACCACTATCCACTGCAATGCAACGTGAGACCGCGAGAGAATGCATGCTTAGAGTTACATATTTAAAAAAGTAAGATTTACTTTACGTCTCAGTGCTGATCCATGTGTCTGAAATATTTGAAATACATAAAAATACTAGGTACGCAGATTCAAGTAGAGCTAAATCCGAAGTGAAGCCACTTTGAATTTTGAAATATGAAGGCTTAGTCAAAGAAAGACAGAAAATGGCACAATATATAATATCTTCCTTATTATGTCAACCGTACACATCTTTCATCCAATCCGTTATGCACAAATGTCATCATCATCATCATCACAGCCACCACTACAACTTTTTTATCCATTAATCTAATACACAACGTTTACCATCTGCATCCAAATTCAAAAATATACCCAAGATATATGAATTCTTTCAAAAGTTAATACCCTGTGTAACTTTACATTAGCCATGACTTTCACCACTTTCACAAAAAAATGATATGAAATGTCAAATGAAATAATATACCCCCTACAAAGGGGGTCATTGCCTTGTCAACGTTATCTCCAAGAGATGATAACGCTAACACCCGGGTATTATGTATATGATGGTTATAATGGTAAGGATTTATGTTCTATAAATAATGATGAAGACAGTGGTGGTGGTAGATAATACTATGAGGGCTTAAGGACATACATACAAACAGGTATATATATCCTTAAGTTATTATTAATATTATCTCAGGATAAGGATTACACACTACCTACTCTATGTTGTTATCTTTCCCCATGTAATCATTTATTATGAAGAGTTTATATATTGTACTTTCAGTCTCACTTTTTGTGTGTGGATGTGTGAAAAGCTTTTGAGTTAAGAGATAAAAGCATCGGATATTTTATTAAGTGGGTTGGGGTCCTTAGGGTTTTATAAAATCAAGTAAATGTCTTCTTTTACTTTATTTCATTTTCCCTAGATGAAAACAAATCCTTAGAAGTTCAGTTGCTTCCAAAGAGAAAGTTGGGATAGGTTGCCTTTTTGTCGCTTTTGTATAGAGATAACTAATGGTTGTAGATGTACCATCTGTCTAACACTATGCTTTTCGTGATGGGATATAAGTAATTAATCCGTTTCTAATCAAACTAAGTCTATAGTCAAAATGACAGAAGGTATCTTTTTTGTCCTTCTGTGGTCTTTAGAAGTTGTGAGGAAAGGCATTGATACAAAGTAATTTATCTGATTAACTATTTGGAAGCTAAAAGGAAAGAGTCCCATGTTGGCGTGGTCCCTCAGGACATTATTATTGGGAAGGTCGAATTCGAAAATTCTTATTAAATTGGGTTTACATTGCTACTCATGATGATGCTGATGGGAATTTCAGGACTTTTAAGCACTGCTGAGCTGAAGGAACAACAAAATCAGATTTTTAGAAACTGGAGTGTCATCCCAATCGCAGTAAACGGACTTTGTATAACATGCTATCGTTTAAGAAAGACAACTATATATTCGACTTTAGACAATTTTTCATTCAAACCCCAAATGTCAGGACTTTGGTGTCACGTATTTTTGCCTATGATCCTGTATTACGAGAGCATAACTAGCATAACCATCGATGAACCTCTTTTTAATTAAATAAAAGAAAGAAATTCCCTGTGGAACTAATTCACTTTGAACATATTGTCCTTCAATTCGATCTTCCCTTTGGTACTCTTTTTACTTCTTCCGTTACCTGGAATTAATGGATTGGATTTGGTTTTTGGTATGACGAGACCATAACCAGAAGTATCAGGTTCTTATTAGTTTACAACCAAGACTGTGAGTTGCTACCCGAATGTAACAAACCCATACAAAAACATATTACTTATCCCTTCCTTGTGTGATTTCAAAGGTCAAAGTCAGTAGTCCCTTGGGGCAAAGAAAACAACCTTGTGTCTGGTCAAGTACCTTCGATATTCGATTTCTCAAAAGCTTATGACGCATACGACATCCACACGACCTTGGAACTTTCACTTACAATTACAAAGGAGAGTTCATTCAAGTTCAAACTATTTTGTGTGCACATTAACAGTCGACCAGTAGTCTTTTGCCCATGAGTTCATCTCAGGATGCCTTAGGCTTACAAAATAAACTCCTTCTTTGTGGATTGTGGGTAGTAAATTATGTATCATATTTTCTAGGAACTAGACGTTCTGAATCTTTGATTAGGCTAATGTACTTTCTATTTTATGCTTTCTCTTTTAGTTTGCGAGACCAGTTTCTATAATTTTGCGAAATAAACATTAACCAATATTCCGCTCATCCGCTGGATTGACAAATTTTGATTCTGATGTTTTTGTAGTCAGAGTGCTTCTTGTCCTTCTGAATTTGTTTTTTTCTTTATCCTCTTTATTCATGTATTTTTCATTTTTCATTTCTTTGTGAAACATACTCTAAAGCTTGTTCATACAAAATCAACAAAATGTATAAAGTGGAAATGCCAACATTTCGTTGGCTTCATTCAATCAACAATGTTTTTCAAAAACGGGAGTAGACTATTTAAATCTCCCTATTTTAGGGTAGATAGATTTTAAAAATAAATATCAATTCAATTCAATCGTTTATTTATTTGACAAAGGTATATGAAATGAGTGGTTCACATCGTTTCCAATACAAAGTCAAGTTATAATATTTAAGCAAAAGATATGAAAGCATTAGAATAGTGTAGAATATGATTAACAGAACAGTTATTCAGAGCAGAATTTAAATTAATTGGTAAAATAATTTTACATTCTTTAAATAATTGAAAAATAAAATATCTCACTTTTTTTTAAGTTTACTGCAATTCTGTGTACGAAGCAAGGAATCTATCTACTCTTTTAGTGAAATATATTATTCATGAGAAGAATTCTCTAAATAAGGAGGATTGATTATCAGCTACTTTATGACAGCTTTTTCTCACAATAATACCACGAAGATGTACACCTACGTGGAACTATGCTCTATTATTTCTAGCAATTTTCTATAAGTAAATTTCTTCGTTCACACATTATTTTACAAAAATTATACAAGATGCTATTAGAAATATTTATGGATAAATGTGCTCTTCGCAAGATATACACATAAAGAGCATAACAATAGAGTCAATGTGTAAAAGACGTGCCCGAGTAGCCGAGTATAATATTGTCCAACTAAAATTATCCTATTATAAGCTTCGATGTTTTCTATAATCTTCAATCTTATTATATTTAGAACACTTTCTTTGTTGTAATCACATAATCACATCATTTAAGTAGATAGATGCTTTCCCAATGAATTACAATGATAATTCAAAGCCAAGTGTAGTTCCATAATGATCAAAAGCTTCAGCGCTTTCATCGTTGATTAAATCTGTCTTAAAAAGTGTCACCATTTATTATCCCACACCACTGACACCACTGTCATTATATTCTAACTCTTCTGTAACAAAAATAAAATAAAATTTTTATTTTTGTTCTCTGTCTAGAAAAGTGACGCAAATCAGTGTATTGCAATTCCTTGTATTATTATCAGAATGACAATCAAAGCTAATTTTTGTAATTTTGTTTTTCTCCTTTTCAGATTCGGGTGGTTCATTCCACGCCTAAGCATCGTGGATGAGCATCCAACCGTGGATTACTGGAGGGCATACAATAAGACTAATTCGAACATTGCTGAACTATTCAGTCTGGATGAAATTGACTATGCCACTGCAACGACTCGTCTTGCATGGAACCCTCAGACTGAAAGGTAATTAATTAGTACCTAATTCAACATGGAATTAAACCCTCTCTAGTTATTTTTTAACTTCCTTCCGTTAAGATAAAAGCTAATTTCCTCTGAAAGGTTTCAAAAGAGATGAAGAGAAAGTTCGGTAATGGGCTTTAGTTCTTTTATTAGTAAGAGATAGGAAGATTGGTTCTTTTTACTCTCAATCTCAATATTAATACTCTAATCTAAAGAGGACGATTACCCGTTTTAATATTAGTCTTATATTTTTTATCACCTTGTCCTTGAGAGTCTTGAGATAAGATGATAACCTGAAACTTCGCTTAATTCATTCACCTGTCCTGCAGTGTGCAACTGCTAATTAATGAACAAGCTAGTAGCAAAAAAGCTGATAGTATTGCAGTTTCTTCTTTAGCTCTTTAAGATGACCTTGGGCGTACATCTTGCTGTGGTTAAAATACGATGCAACCCTGGTTTAAATGATTCTATTTAAAATAAAATAATAGACCGACTTGTTTCGGAAAAAAACTTAGATCTACGATCTACGTCTTGAGTTTTCTCTCAAGAGTTTTTTTTATATATATTGTTGAGGTAGCATGGCTCTGTTGGCTCTTCTTTTTCATAATAAATGTTTTAATTCGTAATATCCTAAAAAAATATTAACCTAAATATCAACCTTTTATATGAGAAGTAGTTGAGGAAAACAACTTTCGCCTTTTTATCTAACATGATCAAGCATAAAAGGTTTTACTTCATAGCAATACATCATCTAAAGCTTATCATATACGCTGATACACTCCATATGCAACATTTTAATACAATCTTAGATCAACTATTAGTATTCATTGTTAAAGCATATAAAGCAAAACATTGCCTAATTACCCCTGGACCTAATTCCCCAAGATTTAGGAGTCACTAAAAATACGCTACCACACACTTACCTTAATCTTCAACAAACGTTCATTCAAAGGAAAATTCGCATAAACTCCGTATAAATTACCTGATAAAAGTACTTGATCCCACCAAATTCTAAATTATAATTATTAGCAACAGTAGTTGTGGACTTGTTGTTGTGTCTGCTTACCATAATTCAAAAACAAAAACATGAAAAGGTGAGACGGTAGACAAAAAATACGACCTTGGTCCTTTTTTGCTCATTATTATTGTCATGTCTGGGCCAAGATTTTTTATGCACACACAAAAAAACTTATTTCAGGTACGTAGGTGTATAAACTGGATATTATTCACTTGTCTATGCGAAAGGTGAAGAAACGCTGACACAGCTTTAACGGAACCTATTAGAGTTATTGTACATATTATTGAGAGATTATAAAGGAGTCTTTATAGTAAACCTTTCTTATGTCATGTTCTCTGCATAATACAAACTAAAACTTCCCGATGATTTATTGAACTAAAGTGCGGCATCGTCATTAATCTTCTCAAGTACTTTTCCTTTTACACAGCGTTTTTAGCGTCCCACTGCAGCGTAGTATATAGAACGGAAATGTCATATTATTACATTGGATTGTTTTCTTTACGATGATGATAGTCTCATCTCTATTCCTCGGACCCAACCTACCCCCATTCTTGTGTATGGACGATCTTAAAAGTAATGTGGGTGTTTGTTGTTGTGTACAAATTGCAGGTTCTATTGCCAAGAATCATTTTGTTCGAATGGGATGTACACTCCAGAAGTATGTAAAGGAAGTGGAAGCAAATGTGCTATGCTTTTGGCATCTCATCCAGGTAATTGGACTTGTCCCTCATTTTTATCCTATACTGAAGTGTAAGCATAATATTAAAGTTATTACCTTAACTTAGTTTTTATTACTTTGTTAGTCTTTCATTCAAGTGTTATCTTTATCACTAGAATCTTTATCACCTCGTATAATAAAATCCGATGCCTTGTCGATACTGCGAATCTCTTACAATATATTTCATGCCCTGTTAACTACGAACTACTTTCTTTTTATTATATATACTAATCTCATATGCACGCAGTCAGACAAGGAAAACGCTCTAACTTATTTCTTCTCTCAAATTACTATTATACTGTTGGGATATCGACAAACTTATTTTACGATGGGTTTTCTGATCCAATGGGATATGAAAGTAAATCTTTAGCTTAAGATTAGTAACATGATTCTGCTTCTAGGAGTCACACTGACATTAAAGTGTTTCCACTCCAGTTTACCAACTTGAGTTTAATGATTAGATTGCATTTCATCTGTTTTCTAAATGTATTTATAGGTCACCCATATAACCTTTTTCTTTTACAGACTGTCTACAAATTTCTATAGGAAAAAAAGAAACAAACCTACTTCGAGTTATATATATCTTGACATGAGTCAAGTTGTCAGTCAGTGAGTCCTTATAATATTATGTAATTTGGAACATGAAATTCTTTTCTATTTCTCGAGACATCGACAACTATCGACACTTAGACATACTTGTTTTTTCTTGTTTTACTAAACTATAGAATGCGCACTTTGCTGATTAGACTAAAGTGTGTATAAAATAACTAGAATTTCCTTTTGGTCGGTGACATGAAAGTCGCTTTAGATGCTCTTACATAATAAATGCGGTTTTTACCAAAGGAAATGGATTTATTTGTATTTTATGATATATTTATTTTTTTTATATTTTTTTACAGAATCTTCAATTTTCCTAGCAGAACAAATCAAGCAATTAGGTCTAAAAGTGCAAGTGTTATGGCTTGGACCTAACTTATCAGAGTTTGTTCGACATTTGGTCTCAAAATACGAAAAGCTACAAGGGTCTAATAGAAGAGCAGTAATGTTCTTTAGCTGGAGACCTACGATTCTCACTCTAGAATACGATATGATTAGCGTTTCCTTCCCACCTTGTGATCACGAAAATTTCTGCCCGTATGAATCTCAGAAACTGGAGAAGATTGTTAATTCGAAACTGAAGGAAGGTGCTAACTCTGCCTATGAGGTAAGACCGAGTTTAAAATAATGTAATGTAATTATAGGCAATGCTTTTAATTGTGCATACAAAGTTTTCACTTGACTCTTAAAGAATGCAAATGTTCCATATGGAGGGATACAATATTGTGTCTATATGGAGCTGGGTTTTCCACTTGGTTACTATTTTATGTAAAAGGCAACATACTTTTGTTGAACATTTTAAGTGTTATTGTTCAAGCTAACGTTGTGCTTATGAAGACAAAGGACAGATTTATGCGTATGGATTTGATGGTTATATTGTTATTCTGAGGTTAGATAGAGTTTAGAATGAAATTTCTTGCATGCTCATAAGCTTCGGTGTGATTGTTTGGTAAACGATTATTAAATATCCGAAGTTCTAGTTTTGTAGAGATTTCTAACACAGGATTTGTATACATTCGAGCCGGAAATGAAAGAAAATGCGATTTGCATGTGAAGTGGATGGGAAATGTGGATGAAGGCTTAATTACCTAGCTTGTAATTTGCATAAATATCTACTAGAAAAAGAGCCCCCCGTAAGTGAGCTCAACTAAAGCGACTAAAACTATCCTGAGTTTGTGGGGTGAACGACGGCAAGGGTCAACTCTCATTGCTAAATTTGCACTCCTCAATAGGGACTTAATATTCTAATGCGATGATTATGATTCATGACGGGGAAAATTCTTTATCAAGAATGATGAACATTGTGATGGGTGGGTTTTTGGGGAAGAAAACTTTGGTCTTATACGCAGTTTGTTGGAAGTTTAAAGATTTTGAAAGCAATGCATTAAAGGAACAGAGATTCTTTGTATGCAAATATGCGTAGACAGAGAGAAAAGGAGAGTTGATTGCCCAATTGTAACTGTAAGGATTTGCAGTTCAGATAAAAGTAGTAAAGCTTGCAATTTGCATTTTAAGTTGTATTTCTAATTTCTCAAGCCTAAGAGCATAAGGTGTTTTTTGGTTTTGAGAGCATTGGTTCGAGAATTCAGAAGCTTTCCCAAATGAATTTATTTACTTATCCTTTAAATGTCATCCTTTTATAAGTTTCCAACTTTAAATTTCTCTGTAATTAAGGAAGAAGCGATGCATTTAACAATTTTTAAAATTGATAGTATCAGTAATAATTGTTGGTACAGTTTTGCTTTTAATAGTATGCAACCGCAATTAATTTTAATGTGAACTAATTACATTTGAAAAACCTATAGGTGAACCAGGTTTGTCAAATAAAATTTTAAAGAATACAATAAATTCCAAAAATTCAGCTTCGGAAAATTTCATTAGGTTGTGACACAAGCTAATAAATTTTTTTTAGAAAAAAATCTAAAACATTGCAGTCTTTTTTTGCTTATAAAATTTTACTCCACAGAACAAAGCGTTCACGTAGAATAAAATACTTAATGACTTAATTATTTTCTACATCCATTTCTTGTAATACCAACGTGACAAAAAAACTGTCATTTTGCCCGTGACTGTGTAGTTACCATTATCCCGTACGATTTTCCTTATCAGCATGCAAATTAAAGAATGTGTAAGACAAAGGAGTAAGTAAGACAGATAATAGTTATTGCGTTTGTATTCATATTATAATGTTATAATATAATTTTATAAAGTTTTATTTCCCTGCCTCTACTCTCTTAGCATTATTAAGTGTTGTAAAACACTTTATGTGAATGCTCATGACGTTAATCTGTGAATCTGTCTGTCAATCTGTCTGTCAATCTGTCTGAGTCGTCAAT
>JAQGAA010001874.1:0-14173 GCA_034696425.1 Isotoma viridis | reverse complement strand
GCAATCTTCCTCTTTAACTATCTCCTTCTCTAAAGTACGGATGATACGGAATTCAAGAGCAGTGTCGTGGATAAATGGTTTAGCTTAATGTTCTCCCTTTAAATACGTTGCCAAGTTCTTAGATAACATTTTCCAAGGACCTATAGATATTTTCAATTCCACCTAAACAATAAACTTCTTCATAGGTAGGTATTTTCTATTCGTATTGGCTTTGTATAGCAAAAGTCAAGAAAGTGCGTTCATCTCAGAAAAATATATATAGGTAGTTTTCCCTATTCCATTAAAATGGTAGTCATGTAGTTTCTCCATTTCCCTTCACTCTGGGTACAACTACTACTGGAACCTCTTTGTGATCTCAGTATGACATTCTCATTTGCAATGCGCATACTTAAGTTTCGTTTATTTGATTTCCACAGCATGGTGCAAATCGTGCTCTAAAAGCAGACATAGCACATAAATATTATCATTATTGAAGAGTTTTCAGAGTTGAAGTTCCAGACACAGGGAAACGTCCCCTTATGCGTTATACATAGTAATGTAGAAAGTAACAACCTAGATGAAAGTTTAAATCTGTTCTCAGTAGGTATGTAAATCGTAATTAAGTAATAATCGTGTGATTTTATTGCAAACAAGCATTTCAGAGCTGGAATGAAATTTTGGATGCAAGCACAGTTTTGCCCAACCTTATTTTTATCGTGTACTATTCAATGTCGTATACGGGTAGAACAAATTCCATAAGAAAGAGAAATAGCAAAGATGTTTCTGTTACTCTCATGACCCAAAAAACCATAACGAGTTGGATTTTCTTTACACAAGGCAGGAGGCTGGAAGTAATTGCGATGTAGATGAATAGCAAAAGGAAAAGTCTTCAAAACAAAACTTAGTTTCTTTATTTTTCGTCTGGTATATAATACTACGCTGAGTATTTTTATTTATTTCTACAAAAATATACATATACCTGCCTTTTGTAAGCTAAACCAAAACATCTTATTTTTTCAGATTCAGATTACATACTTAAAAGAAAGAACTTGAGGCAAAGTAAAAAAAGTTGTCTCATGGGATTTTCTAAAAGATTATAAGGGATGTCTTTCCATGTAGTAGGGAACTTGAAACCTTCGAGTGAAAAGAGAAAGCTGATCAGATTTACCCTAATTCTATGTAAGAAAATCGCTTTTTGAATTCAGTTTCATAGTTACTTCAGTGCAATTTGTATACCACGTCTGTTATTTTATCGTAGGTGTATTCTTAATATTTAGACTTAAATGACTTAAAACAAAGTCAAACCTAGGAAATTTTCTTTACAACTTGAGAAAGTGTTTGTTTTCATTGCAGGCAAGAAAAATGACAGACGTGTGTCCGCCTTTTCGTATTCTTTGCTAATCTTAAGTGGTCCCTGTCTGTCGGTAATTCAATAAAGGAAGTGTAACTCAGCGACTTACTTCGTGGTGCAGTTTGTACACATGCAGCGTCAGACCTAGGCGAGATGCAAAGGTTGTACAAAATGGGAAAGTAAAAAGAAAAGTTGTAGACAAATAGAGAATACACTTCTACTCTATTTAAGTTAGGTGGTTTGCTTTTGCAAAGCATTCAATATTACTACTCTTCCATTTTCATGCACTGTTTACCAAAGAGTTGTTTTTGTACGCGGTAAAGCACTTAGAGAAACTAACCAGAAGTAACCAACAAAGATTGATGCAAAGTCAAATGTTAACTGACTTGAGAAGATAAAATGGTGAATGTAGGGTTTGACACATTAAATTATATATTTATACAACTGCTCCTAAAAATTTGGGTAGGTATGGCTGAGGCTGAATTTGCAGAATTTTATATACATCTTCCAGTTTAAGCGTTCAAGGAATGTCAAAATGACCACTAAGTTTTGGGTTGGGTTGGGCAGTCTGGGAAGATTTTACTATAAAACCATCATATATTAGCATATTGGAATCTTTTGAATCTGACATAAATTGCTTAAAGTGCTGATGTATGAAACTCCTCTCGCCCTTAAATTGCTCTTGCGTTTACCATAAATCTATTTTATTTGAAACCCTTTCCATTCCAGAAGACGAAGACACAAATCTACATTTGGCAATCATAAATTTCTTGGTTTCTATCCCCCCTTGAGGTATATACATTATTTGTAAATATTGATTAAGTTAGCTGTAATGTTTGGATACAAAAGAAAAAGTTTCAAGAGAGTTTTTTACAAAGAAAGTTTTGGGATTCAATCTTCCGAACCATGACCATCAAACCTTCTAACAAGTAGGATAGGGTATTACTTACAAAAGAAAGATTTTTGTTTTGCTCAGACAGAGAAATTTCGTGAAAAGGCCAAACAAGTTTTTCTTTTCTTTAAAAATATAAATGAAATTCTACTTGGATGAAGTTATCCTACAAACAATACAGGAGAAAAACATTTCAACACAGTACTACTACTAAGGTTATATTTATTATTGCCGTTGGTATATTCTTACTTACCCACAATGCACTAAGTTGAGATAAGAGTCACTTCTTACATTATTGACTTGGTCTCTTCTAGCCACCATATATTACAGTATGAAAGTTTCATGAGAAAATTGTAGTAAAGAGAGTTCGAAATGTAATATGTAACCAAGTACGAAGAGATGAACTTAACAAAACAAAGAAAAACTGCTCTTTGGGGACACACAATAGGGCATATGGAAGTGAATAAGGAGCCCATTCCTATTAATATCCTATTTAGCCTATATGCGCCTAGTGCAGCGTCCTATAAGCTTATCAGCAAGACATTTATATTGTGTTTATAAAACCTATCGTTTATGATGACAAAAATAATAGGTTTGCTGTAACAACGCGTGGTTATAATGCTAAAAAAATCGAATTCGAAAGCTCAATCCCACAAAAGCAAGTAATCCACCAAATAAATAACACGTAGTTGCTGTCGTTTTTCTCTGCTTTTAGGCAAGAGGCGAGACTAATCTTGAGACTATTGCTTTCACATGTACCACTGCATTCAGTATTCAAACCATAAGATACAAAATTTATAAGAACCCCAAAAATCAGTGCATTCAGTGTAAAATGATTGGTAAATGGTGAAACATTGAAAGAATCACTGCAGAGGTATATGCCTACACAGATAATACCAACAACTTTTACCCTTAAACAAGAATTGTCTTCACCTCCAGTGTCCTTCCTACTTTTAGTCAGATTCTGTTTGCTAAATAGGTTGGAAACAGTAGGTTTGTTCAGAACTTAAAATGAAGGTCGGCAATTCGGCTTGGTCAAACAAAAATGCTGTCTTTGCTCTCTTGGAATATTCAATTTTCGTAACCAATTCTAAAGGCTGCAACGTCCGGATTTCAAGTTCTGATTAACTGAGAAAAGAATGTACTGGGCGCTATAAGATATTTATTTTTATCTCAATAATGGTTCCTTTGAAGACACTTTTTGAATTTTGAATGCTTGGTTTCTAATTTACATTACATTAAGTATTTGCAAGGTACTTGCTTTTCATTGTTCATGTAGGTAGGTGTGTAACGTAATATTGATATTTATGAATATACACGGCTTTTGATAATAGTCATACTAGCGTAATGCAAAGCGCAAGTTTATAACACTAACAAACTTACTACAAAATAACAATCAAAATCCACTTGTGTGTTTCTACGAAATGTAAGCCATAAATTAATCTGCAGAAATAATTAGAAACTCCACACGTAACGATGCAGAAACGAATTAATGTTACCTAAATTCCGAGCTAATGTTTGTGGAAGAGAGGATTTATGAATTCAAGTACCAATTCTTCATCTCAAGAGGATTACATACATGTATGTACCTGGCGAAATTACAAATTCTCTTCACTCTGCAATTTCCTTTTTTTGGTTTACAATTCTGCTGGAAATGCAATTATTTCCCTTGCAAATCCTAAAAACACTAAAGTTAGCATTCTCCAAGAAAAAATAATATTTCGCTTGCCTCATCCCTGCCAAATTCTACCACAAAAATTCTGTCAATTTAACTCGATTTTGACAGTATCCTGGGGGTTTTATTAACCTGGATTTTTGTATTAACCAATGAAAAATGTTTTATTAAGGATTAGTGGTAATCCTTTTACTCATTCTTAAAACCACCTCATCGATCATAAACTAAACAGCTCAAGTGTCTTATACAGTGATGAATGATACATTTAAACTCACTGATTACCGTGAGAACCTACAACAGCCGAATATCATATCTTGTGGGCTTTACTTGTATAAAATTTATGACATATCATTGCATAAATCCATATATTATACTTCATTGACACTAAACATATAAAATGATTAACCATATAACCTTACCCAAACCACTGAATGGTTTAAAACCTCAAAATATATAACATCACAGGTATATTACAACTACAACAAAAGACGCTGACGACCACGAATAAAACCACTTTTCACCACATTTCCCGTTTACTATACTTGGTTACACGTACATGTGGCAGAAGTATCGATCGAGTACTTTAGCCTGAAGAAGTAGTTTTGAGATTGCCCTAAAATGAGGTAAACGAATGGATGAGAAAGCAAATTTTCCTTTCCCTTTCCTCTCTATACTCCCTTTATAATTCTTAAAGATGCACAATCATACCAAAATGACAGAATGATTGAATATAAGATTGTAAAACATGTGACCATAACACACTGCAGTTCATTCTGTTTCTGAGACATGGCTTCTTTTTATCTCCTCCAGTTCTTTCTATGTGAGTTGACAGTATATCAGTAAGAGATGAAGAAAGGTAATAATCGTCTTTCAACTCGGAGTATTATTTACTGACAAGGTTTTCACTCTCATATCCCAATCCCATCAAACTATAATCTTTATGAAATTTCCGTTGCATCCTTTATTCCACTTCTACTAAGTACGTACCGTTACTCTTCTTATTATACTCTTCTATATATACATACATTACTTGACACGATTCAATCCGCCAAATCAAATGATAAATGAGCTTTTTGATAAAAAGAAGACTAAGCAGCTTATTATACGTCAGTCCAAGTCTTAGAGTGGAATAAGGTTGTCCAACTAATAATAATCATAACAAGGTATGGTGGAAGTAATAATAATAATATGCTTTCTAAAGGGAAAGTTAATACCCGAAATTGGCTAGCTAGTCACAAGGGGCTCATTAGGTAGTTTTGCTTTTGTCCTAGTAATGCACAAAGTGTGGCTTAGCATTATTATAGCGTGGTGTACCAAAAAACTTAAGTGATGATGATATTATTATTATATTTTCTGTGCCTATGTTTATGTCTGTGTAGTGTTTGAAGTAAAAGTTGTTAGACTAAAACTAGACATGAATACCATTAGCAGGAAACGAGTTCCACTACAAACTACTAGTACATTTTAAAGCACAACTATGTTTTTGATTCTCAGCTTTGTAATATGAGAATACAAAATCTAGCAAGTAACACAAAGAAAGGTAGAGAGAAGAAATTAAAGCAATTAGACTCGTTTAAGATGCTTGAGTCGCAAATTTTTTATTAAAGAGAGAGAAAATGTACAACTAGTACCAGAGGCGAATAAAGATCAAAGCCATATCCATATTACTCAGTAAAAGAAAAACTCTCTTGGGACACATCATAATGTACTCAAGACTGACATGAATATTTATATCGTACATTCATACTAAATGGATAGTTAATTTCGTTCCCTGTCTGCTATTCATGTGAAATTAACTGCAGGCCGTTGGCATTCTCAGGTCTACATACATTTCCCTTTCATGCATGCATAAAATCTGACATAGATATGAAACATTACTTTACTACTAACTACTAGTACGTTTCTAAGAAGTCTTCTTGCTTTTATAGTTTTTACGAGTCTCTTCCTACCTCTGTGAATAAGGAAGAATGATGATGGTGATGTGATGATGATGATGATATGTTATTTTCAGACTCTATTTAAAACTTAGATGGGTATTTAAGTAATGAAAAGAAGGTGGTTTCAGTTTATTTACTTAAAAGAAAGTAAGTCCATTTATCCATTTCCAAATGGAATGAGACCTTTGGGATAGATGAGATTTGGTTTTAGGCAACTGAATCCTATAAAGGTCAAAGGGCGTTTCTCATAGTCACTTCACTAGGCTGAAACATAACGTGCAAGTATTTTATTTAATAGCTCCCATTTGATAGTAAATTATCTTTTGGTACTATCATCTGACTACTTGCTTTTTAGCACGCAGGGCATATGTATATATATAATGTCATTTTTTGTAGTAAAATATTACCTTGAATCATTTACGTTTGAAATATGCCAAAGGTTTTTCTGCGATTAGAATTCTTTTTACACACCCCTTAAATATTTTATGCATGCTCATCATCAGTACTGCATTATGCAGCAAAGGTTTCTGTAATCAATCAGCAGTCAATTATGCCTATTGCATGTACCACCCTTTAAGAAAACTTGGCTACTCAAGCCAAAGAACGTTCGAAACGTTAGAATAAATGAAGGTGACTTGAGTTACTTATGTTTACCCGTCTAAAAATATAAATTAATGGTTAATAGCCTATCAAGTAAAAGTAATTTCAAGTGGAGTTAAAACCCACGCTCATATGTATCAATGATTGCCGATATTATTGCAAGATAAATTAAACAAACATTTGTGAGTGGATAAAAAAGCTAAAGCCTGTTACCTCATCTGGAGCTTCGAATTCCGTCATAGTAAATGAATTTCTTAAGATTTGTTTGCCACTTAAGGAAACATCTAAATTCTCACTGTGCCTGGGCTCCTTTCGTTGCTTTTTACGGCAGTAGTTTAAGATTTGATTATTATTGATGGCATGTAAGCGATGTAAATATTTATTAAAATATTTCGTTTTCGCAGACCACCAAAGTCAAAGTGAAATAGCCGAAGAGGCACCTTCAGTTAATAAAAATCTCATTTTTGTCTTTTGTGAATGGTAAGATTTATTTACAAAAAAATTGTATATTGCTTTAGTGAATGGTACTAAGAAATTATCACAAATAAAACACCTTTGGAATCTCAGGGTGTATACTGCGGAACTATTGTGTGGGGGAACTTAACCCGTTTCGCTTGTCTTGAGGAGAGTCTTAACACAGTTTTGTACTATTAGTACTACTAAAACAAACAGATGAAATAGCACAAAACGATTCTTCTGATCTCGCCTTCCTTAGATCAGATCAGAAGCAGGACTATTAGCCTCATACAACCAATAGTATCCTTTTCCTTCCTGTAGTATTTGAAAAACAGAAATCCAAATCTAAATCCGATCCCGGGGAAATCGCTGACAACCAGGTTTATTCTGTATTCGTATACGAAGAAATGGAAGAAGTACAGATAGCGGGTAACTATTGACCTCCCTCCTTCCCTCTCCCAATCTGTCTTACTTGCCTGCCTCGGGTTTGAGATCGCTCTACAACTCTACAACCAAACCAACCTTGGCTGTATCCCGTTATGCCCGTACGTAAACCTCGAACACCCGACAGAAACCAGGAGCACAGCCAGGAAAGTTGAAGCTCTCTGGGAAAGATGTGCATGTGTTTTTACTTTATAGAAGAGATGTAGATAGATGTAAGAGCAGTAAGCAAAAACTTCTCTATCTACTCTGCCCCACCACTACTACCACTATTAAACAACCACGGAATGAATCTAGTAATAATATATAACTTTGAAAATTATATAATATACTAGAGAAATGGCACGAGAGAAGAATCCTACCTTCCTGTCCTGTGAACTATGATTTTTTTAAAGGAAAAGTAAAGAGTGAGAAAGATATGGTAAGAACTAACAGATTCAATTTCCCATTCTACTCGTTTTCCAATAAAAAATGTAACTGATGTCTTAGCAAAGCTTAGAGAAACGTGAATGCACAATAAAGACAGTTTTTTTGTTCAGATTTTTCTTAACTGTGTTGTAGAGTAACTCGAAAATACCGAAAGTTCCATAGGTATAACCTTTCACTCAGTCAGTCATTCATGCAAGATAGTGAACATTATTCCTGTCTACTACAACAACTACTACTATGCATCACTACTGGTATTTTGCATTCTTTCTCTGAATCTGAAGAATAAAGTTGAAATGGGAAATGTCAAAATGAAGCTGACAGGCGGGATCGTATGTCACGTCATGTTCTAAAAGGATGTTTCTAGGCTATCCAAAACTATTAGTGATGATATTTTTAAAGCCTTTCCAAACAGACATATTTAACGTTGTACTGTATACACGAAACAATTATGCATAATTTATGCTATGTATTCATGAGCTTTCTTGTGTAATTGCTTACTCGAACATAATAAAAATAATATTATATAGTTTTTGCGAGTTTGCCTAGGGACCAGAAAGGATCATCTGATCACTCATATAATATATATAACGAACATATTACCACTTTGCTTGTACATCGCTTTTCATCTAATCCAAGTTACTCACGAGTGCAGAGTACTTTCTCTATCCTATTGGTTGTGAATAGCGATCAATAACGAGACTCGTTCACATTTCAGATGATGTTAGAATAGAGTTGTGTTGAGTGAATGCCTACGCTGCCTTCAGAACCATATCATCATCATCGTCACGTATCTTTAGTGAGACAAAGGCAGTAGTGGTAAGCATCCTTAAAAGGAAACGTATGAGAAAAAGGATGAAAGCGTTACTTTCACTTGGTATTTCCTTTGTGTTTTCTAAAATATATACAAGATGCAATTCAGAGATTGGACGCTATGGGAGAAAGTACTTGCACACACTGCTTTTGTGGTGTTTTTAGAGGTAACAAAGCTTGGTAAATGTTCTATAGGATTATTACGATGCTGCTGGAGAAAGTATTCAAGATAGGCGATGGAAAATACCCGGGTAACAGACGACATCTTGCCTAAAGCCGGGAAATCTTCTGGAGAAAGCTGAATTTAGCCATTTGGAGTTGGAACGCATTTAACATAGATGGATGTGAAAGGCTTTTGATTTCTTTGCTGCTTGAGATTTGAGATTATAAGTAAACGCTTGAAAGAGTGAAAGGGGGAAACCGAAACTAAAGTTAAGTCCGATCTACAATATTCTAGGGTAGTATTGGGTACACGTTTTGGTTTTGCTTGGGGAAAGAGAGACATGTTCTTATTTCGTTATTTCCAGGTTTCTTGCAAAATCATGTATGCTCTGCTGGCTGGACCACTACAACTACTAGGGCTCGTGTGTGCCTTGCGACCCGTGAATAAAGAGAACAAGGGCACAGGAACCGTTTGGCACCAAGCCAACTTTCTTCCAGTTCCCTGTGCACTTTTATAACTGTGTTAAGGCATGCAAATTTTTACACTCATGGTTGACACACAATGAAGTTGAAATTGTATGTCTTCTTTAGCTTCTATAAAAGCTTGTGAGTTCTTGCGAATAAAAACATGTTATCTTTGTACTGTGTCATATGGACCCGGCTGGCCACTCAACTGGTGACACAAATTTCACTCTAACAATTGTAATTATAATAGAAATTGCCATTCTTATGTATACTGCCTGACAGCGTAAATTTAGCTTGACTGGATTGCTACCAAGCCAAGGAGCCCACTCACCACTACCGACACATCCGCGTAAGTAATTCAGTTACATACTGGCATGGTTTAAAATTCAGCAGTGCGACAAACCGTTATAATTTTACATAATAATAATACGTCTGTGTAAGAGTAAAATAATATTTTGCAGCTGTCCACCTCCGTCTAAATCTAGTCTCTGCTTGTTTTAAGCTTAGATCAACATTTTTAAAGTACCTATACAGAATACATAATACTGTTGTAACTGCATGTAATGTTAACCATTATCATAATTTACCTTGGAATATATAAGCCAAAACTGGCTCAGGTTCGAGTTTAGATTCTTACCTTGTTATTCAATGTCTTGATTTTCCCTTAGGAATCAAGAAGACATCTGCACGGAGTTAAAAAATGAAACTTAAGCATGGTCAGCTGTCGGCTGTCAAAGAAAGCCACATGAGCTAAAAATGGACCACTTGGTATGCAATCTACACATGTGTGATATATACATAATTCCATATCTTGACTTCTTGACACATATAAGCAATTACATTGTACAACCTATGATGTGACATGCACAGGAGTATCGGATTGCATTTTAAGGTTTTACAAGACTCATCATAATTCTGCCTATAACTTGGATCCTACTTTTCAATTATATCATTCTTAAACAGACCAGGCAAAAAGAAAAAGTTTGACACTGGGGTGAGGCAATATCTCGTTAAAAAAGGCTCATCTAAGTGTAAAGAAACTCATATAGGCTCAATATAAGTGAAATGGTTGATGGGTCGTGACCGGAATCGAGTTAAAATACCAAGGTCCATCGAAAATGCTTTTCTGTGATGTACGGATTTAATGTAGTTGGTAAGGAGTTCAATTTATAGAATGGGGTGCTGGAAAGCTTAGCATTATCTTCAATGACCTTTGGAAAAAAAAGCTTTTTTTTGTAAAAGAATCTCTAGCGTTTCTTGAGTTTTATCTTTGCCTAAGTACAAGTAGGATTGTTTCTACAGTTCTAGCTAGAATTTTGTATATACTTCGCACATAGTAAAATAAACGAGACAAGATTCCTTTACAGACAGTATCTTCAGTCTTTGTAAGAGAATCAGAAAAATGCTTCTCATTACTAAAAAATAGTACTCGCTGTACTTTCACCATCTCAACTCAACTCAAGTACCAAGTTAAAAAGGATGTAGACTCTCCACTTCTGCACTTCAATGAAACATTTCATCTCAAGAAAATCCAGCTAACTGCAATGAAACTTGTGTTTCTCTCAATTGAACAAATCATTCTTTCTTTACCATGTAGAAATTGTTACAAGAGAAGAGTAGGCCTAGGCGGTTGAAATTGTTATAAACTTTTTAGTCTTTATAGAGCTCTATGGAATAAAGGATTTTGAAAAACTTTTCGAATCTGTAGTTTCTGGCTTAACACTTTGAAATGGTTTAGTTCGTTTTGATTTGCACACACAATTCAATTCTAGCAATTATTTCCATTGTGGTCTTTTCAGATTAAATATGATACAGATAAAATATAAATCAAATGCATCAGCTGCAAACTTTCTCCATTAGCTGGAAGGCGTGAGTTTACAGCAAAAATAGCACTCGTTCTCATCAGTTAAATAACAAACCAAAGTCGTAAGCATTTGTTCCCTACTAATAGTAAAATCAAACATTTTAGACTGCCTTTGGTTCATTTGTAGTACAAGTTGGATTTGAGCCAGTGCAGTGGCAGAATAATCAAATGAACAAACCTACCCAATTTCCAGTTTTTAATGTCATACCTTTTCATTTGCTTTCACGCCCAGTTGACTTTTTGAATGAGGCTGCAGCTGGTTATATTTAATACTTAGTACTGACATATTATTTCATTGCTGATTGTATTATGCCCTTTGGGAAAGGAAGGAATGCGAGTCTGCTTTTGTAAAACATCCCTTACGGGAATTCATAGATAAGTGGTATTCTGAAAACAGAATTTCAAATAAATTTCTCCGGTAGCAGCAAAAACAAACTTAACGTACATCTGGAGTAGTGACAATAATATCCTGTTTCGTACTCTTCTATATTTTCGCCAAAAAATGCTAATGCAGACTTCCGTTCATTTAATTTTCTTTGTGAATTAAACGTAGATGGAATACAGGCATACAACTTGCCTCCCTATCGGCAAAATAAAGCAAAATTATGTAAGCTAGAATAGAATATGCATTACTGCATTTGCATGTAAGTTCGTTGAAAATTTTATATACTTAGTAAAAATGTCATAAACTGTTCAACAAGCTAAAATAGCGTGGAAAGGACGCTAATTCCGTTGAAATAAGTAGACATTCGTGTAAAAAAATGGCTATTATCTGGGCCGGAACAGCCTACTCCGTTCATTTAAACAGTATGTGTACATTACTTATTGCAAGAGTTTTGTTAGAACGAAATACTCTATTGTCCGAGTGACCTAAAAGTAATAAAACAAAGAAAGTGTAGTGTGTCTAATACTTATTTATTTTGTAAGAACTTGAAATCTCTTCCCTGCATTGCAGAGACATTTTTACATTTGGCCCCTGTCTGTTTCTGATTCTTTTAGTTTTAAAATAAAATATTATTTAAATTTGATATTCAAATAAATTATATTTTTTTACTGAATGTTACAGTTGTGAAAGTACTCGTGAGAATAATATCACGAAAGTACAAACCGAGGAAAGCAATTCTTGTTTGTCACTCATTGCTGTCACAGATAAATTTGGATATTTTTCTTTTGTATACTTGTTGAAATTAATTTTTTTCCGTAGCTTTTTAGGCGACTGGACTCCCATTCAGGACTGGCATTTATGCTACAATCGGGTTATTGTGATTGCATCAACCACTTTCATTCACTTGGGACTTTGGAATATTGTTACTTACGTTTTTAACAAGCAAAACGGGGATTTTTAGCTTAAGTTTGAACATAAAATAGTTGCTGAAATCTAATTTTAACAGAAGAACAAATGTAAAGTCGTCGCAGGTATTAACGTCGGAAATAATGTTAAAACTACTTGTATGGGTTTCCGAGAATCACTCTGAATAATGACAAAATTTATCATGATTTGAACTTACTTAAAAAGCAGATGCAACGTAACCTTCTGCACACATGAAAACGAGTTAATAAGAAAATAGGGAAGTGAGAACATGTATCACAATTACCCTCAGCAGTCCCTATGTGACTAAAACATATGGGACATGCAAGACTTGGAAAGTAGGTGAGTAATTGAGCTTTAATCGAAGTGTGACTATGTGAGAAAAATGTAAAGTATGAAGAAATGTAATAAAACCGACAGATAATTGGTGGCGACGCTTTTTCTCTCCACCTGAGAATTTCCTTGGAGCCGACTACCAAAAGATTTAATATAGGTAAGAGCTATAAGGTTCCTTCTTCACTTTGTATTTAAGTTTGCTACTGAAAATGGACTTGTCGACCCGAAGTTTCCCTATCACTAGTCCAACCGTGCAGGACTAAAGGCTTTCCCAAAAGTTAATGCCGAGTTTAGTTGTGCAAGGACTTTCCCTACTTTCCCCTTTTATCTTGCATTCTTCAGCTAAAGAGACAAGACATGAAAGCATGAAGGACTACGAGTACAAATAGGCCAACCCGATCCAAATAAGTATTTATCGTAGTAATCTGTTATGGAATAACTAAAGCCGGCAATCAGCCTCGTGCCTGACTCAAACTCTACCTTTTAGGTAAGTAGCAAAGAGAATTCAAAGACTGAATGTGATAGAGAAATATGGTGTTTAACCACCAGCCCTAAATTGTATCACAAATTCATATCCATTTCTCTCAGGCTCAAAATGCCTTAGTTAATTTAGTTTTCTTGAATCCACTTAAGCTACGCAATTTTTACAGCTTATGCGCCTAACTCCGATTTCTTATTTTTTCTTTGTTTTGAATTTACTTGGAGAGCATTGGAGTTAATTTAATAGAATGAGCCTTGTGTAAGGAAGAAAAAATAAATAAATTACATTAATTCACCTTTACTATACGAGTGTACCAAACCTCATTTGGTTCGGCAGGAGTTACACGCTTGAGAGTTTTCTCGTCCGGACATGCCATTTACTTTGAATTCCTTATACAACACGGTAGCAAATTGTGGTTGTAGAGGAATCTACCAATAATGTGAGCTTTATCCTTATCCCGTATTCTGAGAGTCAGTTTGATCGACTTTTCTCTTATCTTGAGGGAGATGATTTACAACCGATGACAAATATCCATGTTCTTCCAATTTTTCTTTCGTCTCTTAACTTCTTGGCACTCTCAAGTGGATTAGATATGTCTCGTACTTCTTTGCAGAATTTAGGTATTGAACCTGATGTATGTACTTTTTTCTTGTGGATAAATTGTAATCCTTAAGTTTTTAGTTTTGACGAGATCAGTCGATGCATTTATGGCAACTAAAAGTATTAAGTTTTACTTTCTTCAAACACACCAAAAACGTTAGTTGTCAGGAAATAAATAAAATGAAATTATATTAATTATTAAATCGGTATACTTCTCACAAAAAAATAACAATTTTTAATTCAATTTAAAAGTTTAGTATAATTTATAGTATGGTTTGTTTCAGAATTATTCTAAAGATTACGGGGTAATTGAAAATGCATTTGTTTACTAAAATGGTTTACCTACAACCTAGTATAGCTAAGGATGTTTGAATTGTAAGTTTATT
>JAQGAA010001873.1:0-14178 GCA_034696425.1 Isotoma viridis | reverse complement strand
TAATCTAAATTGAAAACTAGGGAGCTGAATTAAGTTGCATATTACATTTCCTTTCTCATCACTTTCAATTCCTATTCCAAGAAAAGGGCTTAAATATTTATGGTTTCAGTTTGAATGACTAATTTGGAAGTATTAATTTTGAAGAGGATGACAAACCCCATATCTACGTTGAAATTAATGTCTGTAACTTTTACTTTCATCACAATTAACACTCAGAAAGTATTAATATTATCCCTCTTCTTCGCTCCCATACATGGCTAAAGCAAACGCTTCATAGTTATCATGAAAATCATGATCACCACAATTTAAATTAATGTGTTTCCCTTTCCTGTTTGCAAGTTACAACTTGGTCGTCAAATTTCATGACAATAAAGCTAGCAGATATTGAACACAATAAAATACAAAGGTTCCATTTGAAGTGCAAATATCCGTCAAAATGAATGAATCGAAATGTCTTTGCTAAAATTCCCCATCAACCGTAACTAGATCAATGTACCCAAATAAGAAAGTCTCAAGAAAAGGATCCAGTAGTGAGTGAGAGAGATCGTGTGGAAATGTCGGAAATGAAGTTGTTGCATTCTCTAGATGAATGAGAAAATACTCATTCAATCCAATTCAAGTCGAAAGTTGTACTTTGCAAAGTACATACTATATACACTTATAATACTATATACTATTAGGACAGTATAATAATGAAATTATGCTGAATATGGTTACAGTAGAGGCAATATCTGAGAGAAAGTATTCTAAAGGAAATTGTTATTGTTACTGCAAGCATATGGAATGAATGAATAGGGCCTCAGCTGTACTGCTAAAATTAACTTTGTACAACTCTCTCCTTGAGTAGATTTAGCTTATACCTTAATATACAATTTCATTGATGATGATGACGACGGCTATGATGATGATTAAGAGAAACGCAATAACTTTCCCCACAGGGGAAACTATAGTATATTATTTGTATTTGTAGGAGTAGAAGTAGTATCAAATCTTGTAATGAATTGCTCCATCCTGGTACTAACAAACGGAAGAAGATACGCAAGTAAATATAGATATATCTGTATTATGAGTTGCAGTCAAGATAAAGCCAACTTGATGAATGAATGCTACTTAAAATGACTAAGTGAAGGATTCCCTTGGTGTGAGTCTGCTTTCACCGAACCCCTACCATAACCAACTAGCAAAAGTTGAATAATTTATGTCTCTCTTCTTTGAAGATAATATAATACCTAGTTTATAATTTAATGTAAGTAAAAATGGCTTGAATAAGGCTGAAGCTCAAGAGAGTGAGAATGGGGGTTCGGATGCTAGTGGCGGTAGTGGTGGTGGCTTCCTTAGAGATGTAATTCGAGATGATGATGATGATGTGTGATGTGTGTGATGATAAAACATATACAAGAAGGTTGTAGTAGGTAGGGATAAGAAAGTGAAATATGTAGGTTCTTAGGTATATCTTATTATGGTTTATGGTTTTTGTAATGGTGAAGTGAAACCAACGAACCATGATCACCCCATCATGATCTATGTTGAGTTATCAAATTATCATTTCATCCGAATGCAGTTGAATTTCAAAATCCTTTTTCTCATGAAAAGTCCAATGCCCTTTTATATCATCATATCTATTTGTTGCTACTGGTTAACTCGGTGGTAGTGGTTTCTAGAGTACTACTGTGTGAGAGGGTGAGAGTGGTCGTGGTGAGTGAAAGTTAGAATGTGGAGAAAGTTAACTTTCTTCTGGTTGCATATACGCTATCTCTTATGAATTTTGATGGAAAATATTTTATTACTTTTGAGCATATAGTTGGAACTTGGAATCAAATTTAAATTGAAGAGAATTTCAATGCATTTTATTCCGGGTGAACTCGGTTTAATTAAACATGAAAGTTGAAACTGGAGTAAGTCACAACTTGGGTTATATATGGTTGATTCTAATAAGCTTTAATGTTTTATACTCCCCATCCAATTCAATTTGTGTATTATCTGGGTAAATAAGTTATTATATAAGAATTAGATTAATTTCCTTCACATTCTATCACAAATGTAACACATGTTTTATGGCTTTTGCCTGAATTACAAATTCAATTTTGGTAAACCTACTTTGGTTAGTAGTAGAAGACTATGGAATTATTTTTAAATTTGCTTAATATATCCTCTGTCTCTTAAAACTGGCTTTCACTGTATTTATACTTTGCTCTATCTCTATTACGGTGACTTAGCTGACCATAATAGAGTGTCATCACGTTCACGTCTTACTACGTACACAGCTACAGTCTCAAATATACCTATTTTATTTCATCATAATAATATTATCTTTTCGTTTGTTGATGCTCGAGCAAACATGTTTACGAGAGGAAGGCCTATATTCTGAAAGTAAGCAGACATGCATGCAAGCTCACTTTCTCCAAGGAAGATTAACTGTTTCTCATTTTGGGCATATGACAACTTCCGCGATATGTAATAAGCAAGTGGCTTTCCATCCTTGGTGTCACCACCACTCTGTCTCCACTTATTTACAAATCTACTCCGTATTCCCTTTTTAGGACAGATATAATTTTTTTTGCAAAAAAAATCCAACATAACAGAGAATGCAAAAAGTCATGAATGTAAAAATGCTTTTACTCAAAGGACAGATGGGAACGGAGGTTTGACAGATTGGAAATGAACAGAATTACATTTATTTGCTTGGAAATAGAACCAAAGATTTTTGAGTGCTTGTGGTATTGCATTAGATTGATGTAGAGCTGAAGTATAATAATATTGTCTGTCATTGCTATACACTAATGCTTGCTATCTTTATGCATGAGACGTTCTCCAGAGGAGCAAATGGTTATGGATGATAGTCGTCAAGTCAGTTCAGTTATGAAGTGATATTATATTGTGGATAGCAGTAGTAGTGATAGTGATGGTTGTAAGAAGTTACTTGTGGGCTGTGGGGTGGGTGGACTTTGAGACCAATTCGAAATGTCTGTTGATTGAGTGCCAAATGTAACTTTGTGACAACTCCTCTTACAAACCGATGATAATATATGCTCAACCACACAATTGATATTCAGAGCATGGCTAAAATGCATTTGTTAATTTAAGCGTTCTCAGGCCGTTCTATCTATTTCTCCATGCATCTTCTTGAGCTCCGGCCAATCTTTAGTAGATCCCTTCAAAGTTCAACAGTCTTTCAACAAGAATCTTCAAACAAAATAGTGCACACCTGCTTATTCTCGATTAAAGTAAACTTCTGGCGTTGACTATTTCAAATGTGACAATGTAAATGAAAAACTGTCAATTTTAAAGCTTTATCCCTAAGAATGCTGAAATTTGGGTCAGATTTACCTCATCATCAGCGTAAGTTCATACACCCCGGATTTGAATTATAATACATGATGACAACAAGTAGAAATTGTGCTTCCTCGTTGTATAATGGTGCGTATTGACTGGAAATCTAATAGAAGTGGTAGTTTGGAGTTGTAAATTACAATGTAATTTACTAGTAAGGAGGTCATTGGATCAATGTTACGATTGAGGAAATGCTTTCCAATTCTATTGCTTTCAGTAATCGTAAGTATTTGGCGTTGTAGTACCAGCTTTACTCGTGTTATCAAGCTAACATACAATTGAACCAGGATGACCCTTAAATCTACTATGTTTTGCTCAAGGGAGTCATAGTCAATTACCAGAATCACTTAAATATACTATCTCAAGGGAAATCAAATCCAAGTTGAATTCGACATTGAACAAAAACACATATGTGCAGACAATATCACTACTGTTTTAAATGTATAATTGTAGTAACCTCGCAGCATTGTTTCATGGAACAATGTCACGTACAAACTTCTGGTGTAATTTGTTTTTAGTATAACATGAAACTCGTGATTCACTGGAATATTATGCTTAAATGAAACGAATTTAAGACAAGAAAAGGTATCAAGAGCTGTAAAATTAATTAAATTCTGATGCTACTTTTCGTAAACTTATATCATAGTATGAAAATCCCTGTCAAAAACTTATTGTAAGCAAGTTACGTAAAGCAATATCACATATCAGTTGTACACAAGTAATGAATACAAGTATAACGAAATAGGTAATAAATATACTATGGATGTTCTGGTTTCAAAGTAAAATCTAGAAATCTAACAAGAACTTTGGCACCCACAGGCTACTTGGTTTAGATTGAATTTGATATGAAAAAAGTTTCTAGTTGAAGTAAAGTTGCTCTTCTACTTCGTATCCTACAGTAGTCTTGTTAGCAATAGTGGTTGCAGAGGAATTTATTTGTTTGTGACTTTTATTACACTTCGAATACAAGGAGAAAGTATAAGTAGGTAAGTAGTTATGTGACGATTGTGCCTATCAAAGCATGTTTTCTTTGCTTCAGTATTATGTCTGTAATCTTATATTTTCAAAGCTAAAATAAAGCTATGAGCTGTATAAAAGCATGTTTTTTATATGTACCAAGAAACGTAGGTACATTGAACAAGATACAAGAAAATTAATGTTAATTAATTCTCTTGTGACCTTCAATCGTGTCTTACTAATATGCAACAATCGTGTCCGCAAAAAAACCCGACACATCGCCTACTCACAATCAGTCCACCTACGTCCAAATTCTTGTACACTTGCATCTCACAACAAGACTTTGTTGGCGTACGTACGGTGACCAAACGTGAAAGAATGAATTTAGAACTGTGTTTAACATTTAGACATGACATATCCCTAGTTAGTTGTTAGCTACTATCTGTCTTGTCCGGACAAGTCGTAAAGATCAGAGATTACAAGATATCAGCCATAAAGTTCAGGTAAAATTTATTACATAAAAAAGTAGGTAAGTCATCATTCAGAAATGGCATTACACAATTGTTCTCATCTCATGTTTCTGCTCTGGAGAGAAATTTTATGGCTTCGCATTGAAAAAGAAAAAGTAGTTTGATAAAAAAAATTGAGTCTGGAGTACACGTCATAGATAGATCATTGAATTATCAAACTGGCGAATTCTTCAAGGACTGTTGATTCATGATTCTAAAGCTTAATAGAATTTCCTGGAAGTAAGTGAAAGAAACATGGCTTTCTCATTTATTAAACTCAGGATTACTTTAACAAGCTCAACTAAAAAAACGATTGTGTGTGGGTTTTGACTTGGTACATGTTTCGTTATTAGAGTGTGAATGAATTAGAATCCAGAATTGAAACTTGATAATGCACTATGCATAAAATTTAATCATTTACCAACGTCACAGTATTCAGGGCTCTTGGGACAACTGACTAGTTAAATTTCAAAATGAAGAGAGAAATAGGAGTGTAATGTATCATGCACAGCCATTTAGTTATTATGAATGACGTTAGTTCTAATCTGTCTGAATGACTGATGAGATAAAACTACGGCAAACAATCTTACTACTATACTGGATAATACATGAATAGTCTCTCGACTCTGGATGTGTAGTGTCACACTTCCTGTTGGTTGGTGGTGAGATGACAAGTTTATTAGTGGAAATCCATGTACTTTCATTATTTTAGTTGACCTTTGCAAGTCTGTCACCTCAATGTAATAGGCCCATGCTGACGTATGCATTCCTATTTTTAAAATAATTTTTAATGTAGAGGAGAGGTGAGAAGTAAGCACTTTTTGGAGGGTTCAGTAATTTATATTAGTGAGCTAATTGCGTTGATGAAAAAAATCATTTTATTTCTTAAATTTGCATAAAAGTGAACAAATATCCCAATTCATTAAATACGAATAATACAGTTTCAATCCCATAATCTATCATACATTTAATTTTATTGAGAAATCAAATGTTAATTAGTCCAAAATTGGAAAAAAAGAATTCATAAGTTGCTGCTTCTTGCGGTTTGAAATGTCTGCAATATGTGGACTACCAGTAGGTCCTGGTATGATTACAGGGAGATTTGGATCCATAGCCAATGCATGTTCATGAGATAGGACTGGACCCTCTACATTAACTGGATGCGGACGTTCAGGAACTGTTGGTCTGAAAGGTGGAAGTACAGGAATAGAAACGGATGGAATGGTTAAGTGAGGAAGATCTATTGCTGGTTGAGCTACTGGCAATGGTTTTGGAGATATGTTTGATATTAGGGATGGAAGCGAGTCGGGGTCGTTGTCATTTTCTGTGGCGACGGGTACTTGTACATCTGCAATTGCAGCAGCACTTACTACTGTCGGTTTTTTGTCTTGATTAATAATTGGGGTTGTAATGCTTACAATTCCCGAATTATGAGGCTCATGATCTGAGAGTGGATTTTGGGAAGTTGGGAATTTTGTCAACTCTCCCTCTGATCCTTGATTGAGTTCCGAATCAATTGTAGCTGAAGCTGCTGGTGTATTGAGTGGAATGTTCAAAACACTTACTAGATCAATATCAGGTTTAGTTTTTTGTGGTAAAATGATAGAGGAATGTTCTGGAAGCTTTTGCTCAACAAGAGAAATACTGGTTGGAGCAATTATGCTTCCTACATTGTCATACATTAGATGTGGCTTTTCTGTTATAATAGGTAAATTTGATTCAATTTGTTCCAGCGATGGGTTGGGGTTATTATCCGCAGTAAATGCAGGCAGATTGTGATCTTCCTCTAAAACACTATTTGGAGAAGAGCTCTCAACTACTTCAGAATTTACAGAAAGAGAAACGGGAGCACTAGCTGTTAAAGTATCTGGTCCAGTGTTAAAAAGTTGACTGGGTAATGGCTCAAGTTCCGGGATTTTCGTTTCTATGTTTCCACTAGTAGGCTTGGGTGATTCAGATACAAGAGGTTTATTTATATTGCTTGGAATGTCTGCATTAATTGTCTGAGCATTTTTTTCCGACTCTTGAGAAATACTAGTAGTTGGAGACAAAGTAATTTTAGAATTTTCTGTATCTGCAATGACATCAGCAGCTACCTCTCCTAGAGAAGGAGATGCTTCATTAGTATTCAGGCTTGAGATGTCGACCTGTTCCTCTGGTTGTTTCAAATCTGCTAAGTGAGCACTTGGAATTGGACCATTCAAGTCAATTGCAGTTTCTTCGAGAGGGACATTGACAATTGTTTCAGGGCTACTGACAACAGAAGCTTCTGATGCTGGTAATTTTGAAATATTCAAATCAGCTTGTTGAGCTACTTCAGGGAGACTTTCTCCTGTTTGTTCTTTAATAATCTCTGGTAGAGGATTTATAAGTGGATGACTTGATGTCAGGACTGCAGGAGATTCTGGAGGTGCATTAAGTAGTTCTAAATTAACAGGTATACTAGCTTGCGAAGAAACTACTCCGGGTACAATTTCTTTATCTGCTACAGGAGAAAGTACCAATGGGACATCTAAAGCTACAGCTGGATTAGGTTCCTTCAAAGCAGCAACTTCCTTATCTTTAGTGACTTCTCCAACAGAATCCAAATTAAGATGATCTTCAACAGAAGCAGTGTTATGATTATTATTTTCTTCAATTGCAGGCTTAATAGTTTCAAGAGAGATAATATCTGGTACTTGTAAAGCTACAGGCTTGGATTCTGTGATTACAGTAGGTACATCTGCACCTATAATTGTACCTGGGTTTTCTTCAAATCCAACATACTCTTGAGTCTGAGTTTGAGTATGATAAGGAGTTTTGGATGGCAATATTGGTGTAATTAATGCATCTTGTTCCACAGAATCTACTAATGGTTTAACTTGGTTTTGAGTAGTTATTGCCGCATCTACAGAAGGTTCATTTACAGGCTCCTTATTTTTAACAACTTCTGTGTCATCCTGAACCTTAACTATATCCTTGGTAGGTGCATTATGTTTTGTTTCAGTAACAGTTGACGAAGGGATTTCACTTAAAAGGATTTCTGGGGCTTGTAATGCTACAGGCTTTGATTCTTGGAGTACAAGAGGCACGTTTGCACTTGTGTCTTCTTTAATGTCTGTCACTCCGTTTTGAGTTGTAGTAATGGCATTTTGTAAAAGTGCTGTGTTAGCTTGAGTGACCTTGGAATCTAAAACCTGAGGCTGTGCCTGATTTTTAGAAAGGTCAAGCTCACTTTGAGAAGTTTTATCTGCCGTCATGATATTGACACCAGTGCTAGAAGATCCTATTTCCAGGGAAGGTTCTACTTCTTGTGTTGGAGTATTGATAGACTCATTGTCAGCTGCCACAAGTGCAACCTTCACTTCCTGTTCAACCGGTTTTTCGTTGTTAATACTGATTTCAGACTCTACAGGCTTTGAATCTGTTGTAATTAATTGTACAATATTTTTGTCCCCAATAATTTCAACTGGCCCCGGAACGGAGGGTGTAATTTCATTCACCAAGGTCGATGGTAGCTTTTCAGACTCTAATGGAATTCCAGCAGAATTTACTTGTATAGTATCAGTAGAAGGTATTGGTGATTTTGGTGCATCTTTTACCATATCATCACCCTGAACTTTTAATGAATCCACTACTGGTACAGTTTCTTTAATTTCGACTTTTTCAATCGTTCCATCCGTAATAGAATTTGCATTACTGTTAGAATTTTCAACAAGAGTGGACACTATCGTTTTTTCAGGCGTAGAAGACGATTCTACAGATGGTTTCTCAAGTGTTGATGTCAATACAACCGAGTTTTCTACGGGTGAAGGTGAAGACTTGGGGTCAATGAGATTCAAATTCATGCTATTGTTCGGAGTTTCGGTATTTCCTTCGGATTGTAGTGGTTGTGATAAACTTCCAATAATAGTTGATTCTATATTTTCATCTACTGCCTGTACTACTTGTGGCGAAGCTACAGGAGAATTAACGAGGCTGTCTGTCTCGGACTGTTTCACAATAGAAGGATTCTGATCCAAATCTACAGCCGGTGAAAGCCCACTTTCACCACCTACAGCAATGGGATCTCCTACACTTTCCTTATCACCATCTTCCACGAGATGACTTTGACGGATGGCATCTTGATTGAGCCATGTGTTGCCTCCAAGTTCACGAAGCTGCATTAATTCTACTGGGAAAGTCTCATACTCAAAATTCTCCTCATATGGAAAGTCTTCTTCAAATGGATCCTCTGTCCTTGCCATTCTGTTCGGAAGGGGAGACATTTCCATTTCTTGAAGTTGGAAAGTGGAGCGTTTTCTTCTTGTTTTTACTTCCATTTCCTCGTTAGTTTCATCTCTGCTTATGTCTGAACTTTCTGTACCATTTTCATTTGTAGTGTTTACATTGGAAATGAAACCTTGACTTTTATCAACCGTAAGTTGATCAGGTTCAACAGGTAATCCAGTTGCTGATGATGATAAAGGTGATAATGATGTTAAAGGTATGGATGAAATTAAGCTAGGCATTGTGGGAGTTGAGTTAATTTCATGACTGGATTCTGCTTCTGGCACTTTAGATGACGACTGAGTTAGTAAAGCCTCTAAAGTAGGTGACTCTGTTTTTGATGTACTAGGTATTAATGTTGGGGTAGACACGGTTGTAGTTGGAGTTGGTACAGTCCGAGTTTGTTCTTCTACATCCTGAGCTAACTTTAAACCTCCAGCAATGAAGAATATAGGTCTGTCTGATGAAAGTTGAAAATCTCTCATTATTTCCGGCATTCGAGTAAGATCGTCTCTCTCAGTCATTCGAATTAACCTCAGGGTGAATTTCTGCTTGAATTTACTCAAATCGCGAACAGTTTTATCAACCAGGGTTTTTAATCTTTCAAATGCCTCAGTAGGAGTTGATAATGGTGAACGAGTTACGAGTGGATCATCACTTGTTGGACCATTTTCAGCATTGTCAAGTCTTGATGCAGATTGGGATGGAAGGCCAGACTCTGACTGTAATTTCTCGGACACTTGATCAGCAGTTTCTCTTTTGTTTCTTTTATATGTAGTGCTAATTTCAGTTTTTCTGGTGTTAGGAACATCAAAGTAACGGGCTTCCAACATTTGAGGGTGCATCGTCATAATGGGTTGAGAAGGCTCATCATTCGGCCTTCTCACGTAGGGAATAGGAATTTGATAAGGAAGAACAGGGTTTTGTCGCTGTTGTAACTTACTTGTTCTACTGATATGGGATGAAAGAGTTTCTGAATTTAGAAGAGGTGCTACACTACCCTCTTTCTTGTTGAGATTCTTGTCTCGGACCAACCTAGAGCCAATCAATACGACTTTGTGAATCCTCTCTGTAAATCCGGTGGTGGCTATCGTCGACTTCTGTTTCTTCCCTGGAGAGCTCTTCACACTCCCAGTACCATAATTTGATTCCTCTTCTGTACTCAAAGCTTTATGAGTATCAGCAACGGTGGTTGTGCTTATACGATTATACCGGGATAGTGGTGGTGTGACATTAGACTCTTTTACTTCCTCTTTATCACCATTTTCTAAGTCTTTGAAAGCAATATTTTCTCCTTTAGGGATCAAGTTCCCCATAAAAGAAGTTGAATTCTTTACTTGCTTAGACTCGGATATAATTGCATCCGTTTTTGAATCTTCATCGATCCTGTTGGGTACCAATGATGACTTTTTTTTCTCCCTCAGACGCTCAGGGTACAATGTATCTTTAATGCTCTGTCGAATCTGGTTAAGTCGAATCGCTTTCTTTACGGCTAGCGTATTAGCCAACTCGAGTTTAGAATAATCAGACGCTTCAATGCTATCGGGATCCTGGAGTCCCATGTGGTGAAGTTGCAAAATGTCGCGTTCTGTAAATTAAAAAAGGATTCTTATTCGATTTTTTACTTTAATTTTCTGTGCATTGTAGGAGTGGGTGCCAAATAAAGTACACCTAGCCTACTGTCATATCAAACCCAAAACGCTCGTAGTACTCATTACTAATGCAAAGCCCATTATGTAAATTTACACAAAATCCCCATCTCCTTTAAGTTTTGTAAGCAAATTAACCTGCCGGGGTTGTTTGGAATTCATAACTTTTCTAATTAACTGGCTAGGAGTTAGTATATGGCATTAGTCAGATATCAAGAGACATTCATCATACTGCATCATTAAACTCTCCAACTTTTAGTAAATCCTTGAATGTTCACACGTTTACAAAGGGTTTCATTGCAACAATAGCCGTCAAACTTTTTATAATACTGACCTTGTTTTTTATCGAGTGAAGAAAATAATTAATTTCATCAAAATAAGAATTTGAGAGTAGCTATTTCTTCCAAGAAATAGTAAATAGAAACCATTTTATAAAGGTGAAATGAAAACAATTTTAAAGAAAAAGTTAGATTTAAAGGCTTTTTTAAATTCACGAAGCTTAAAATCAATTTATTGAAAAACTTTTTTAATTAAATACGAAATTGAATTGACATGCAAAAAGCTGCTTCAAAACATCATTAGAGCAGTTATTATTGTAAAAATGCTGGTTTTTTTAATTAAAAACTGAGTGCAGCAAAAACAGAAACATCGAGTCGTTTGATCTTCCAATAGTCACTAATATATAATTTTAAGTCATACAGAAAGTGCATTTGCACCTAGAGTTAACACTCCACCTGTACTAAGCAT
The DNA here is from genome assembly GCA_034696425.1 of Isotoma viridis. NCBI lineage: Eukaryota > Metazoa > Arthropoda > Collembola > Entomobryomorpha > Isotomidae > Isotoma > Isotoma viridis. The sequence goes on along the minus strand of JAQGAA010001873.1, from coordinate 2,738 downwards.
CATCAGAGTAAAAGTCAAAACTGCATTTCACACTTTCCTGAACAAATGCAATTCGCTCGATCTTGTTTATTCTCAAGGTTGTTGTTAGCACATGGATGACTTCACTGCACACCCTTCAGGTAATGTCATAACGTTATTATCCAATGCAACTTGAATTAAAATTGTTATCAATTGAAGAAACCACGATTGCGTATAAGTGTGAAATGGGGTGATACATTAAGTAAGTAAAAGTGAAATTCAATTAAGTTCTGTAAACATCTAACAAAGAAAGAGTTAGGATGATCTTAAGTATAATTGCAGATCAGAGTACACATTTTCCATGTTCTATTAGGTTATGAACAAATTACAAGAATACTCCTAAAACTCACAACTTCTAGATTCCCAGACCGGATTTACTTCATAGTTTTTCTCATATTTCATCCTAAAGACGTAAATCAAATTGCACAAAGCTTGAGTAAAGAAGAGGACATGTAGACTCGTTTCGTTTAGTGTTCTTCTCTTTCTGCTTCTACACTTAATTGCATTTCTGTCTTCGTCTTTTTACTTCTTAGAAGCTGTACTATATATGCTATGTCACATACAGAAACAGAGGTAGGGTGGATTAGATAGCTGAAAATGTCTGAGGTTTAAAATAAGTATTAGATGCTAAGGAAATAGATGAAAGGATATGAGTATGAATTAAATTCTGAATAAATTTCAGAATGGAAATGAAAGGAAATGAAATTAAAGACATATTTAATCGGTCTTTGAGAGAGACCTTATTCCATACCACAAGGAAATTAATTTTTTTTGACCCACATCTTATTGTGTATAAGATTTGCATGACCTAAAAAATGAATCCTTTTTAAATTGAGATTTGAGATTCATATTATATGCTCTGGAGCACGCAGATTAAAGAAACACTTCCGGTTCTTTTACAATAACAGGAATTTTGGATTATTAGGTTATTGTTCGAAGACACAGAAAGGCTTTTGATCTCTTTCTCAGAAACTTTAAAGTAATTTGGTATTTGGTATTTTTCGTTTGTATCTGTGCCAGAAGTAAGTTGACTGTGAAATTCTGACTTAAAACCAGTTATACTTTACTTAAGGTGGAGTAAGAGTGTTATTAATTTAACAATATAAGAATTCAGAAAAAAACGGATTTTAGTAGCTTTGGTTGGTTACTTGCCTGATTGTTCATAAATATCTTTCAAAAGTGAATGTGTTCTCAACAATAAATCCCCCAGTTCTGGGTCATATCTGTTTTCTAAGCTTGCAACAGAAGCCCCTCTTATGAAAGGCAGTCCAAACAGAAGTATGAAAAGATAAATAGTCCCCATCTACAATATTTAATGCAGAAATTAAACCGCAAAACAATATTTAATACTCATTTATTTATTCTTAAAATATAATATAAATTATAACTATGTATTACTGTATGAATGTATGAATTAGTTGACTTACGATTTAAGAATTATTTATCTAAGATGAGTAAAATTTGAACTTTTCTTAAATCAAATTAAGTTAAACTTGAACTGTAAGATTACAGTAATCCAAAATTTCCAGACTTATGGTACGCACACTGTCAAACTTAGAACTGAAATGAGCCCTTGACATAAATGATTAAAAAATGAAGCATTAGGGTAGCATGTAGGTCAGGAATTTTGTAAGCATCCTTTAGTTTTTTAGTTTGTACTGTCATTTTGTAAGGAACACAAGTGATGGACTGTACCTATATAAAAGATCATTAAAGCCAGGTAAAAAATCCAGATCATTAAAGAAGAAAGATTCGTAATAAATAACCTTAGGGTAGGACAAGGAATTTGGGTCTGGGTTTTTCCATGACAAATATCTTCCTTTTTCTCAGCTTCTCCTAAATAAAAGCTCAAAACTATTCTATGCTATGAAGCTATGATACTAATAAAGAATACTCTCAGTTTTTTTCAATTAAGACCATTATTCAGGTAAGGAAGCTCTTATTATGACAACCTTGACTAAAATATAATGCACCTTTTATAGCTTATTTCTCTAAATAAGATTGAACTCATCTGATTAGCTAAATTATTGGAAGTACCCTTTTCATTTTTTAGAGACCATGCAATATAATAGTAGACAACCTATGTTGTAAAAACGAGCACAATAAAATTAATATATAATAAAAATTAGATTGGTGTTCTCACTTCATCTAAAAATTTTTCAGGCAGACGTTCCTAGAAAAGGCATTTTTAAAATATTGGGCAATTTTGTCTCTTGAAATTATATTAGTAACCGAAAATTGGCTTTTAACCCATTTTATTTTTTTATTTGTATTGCATAAGCCTAATTGTTTTATAACTATGTCTCTTTCCGGTTGCAGTTGTCTCCCCCTCCAAATATAACGTAATTCAGCTCATACAAATCCCTTCAATTTTTTACTTATATAGAAATGAATTGCTACAGGATTTCATCAAAAAATTTATATTAGTGTAGGTTAAAACGTTTAAGTAAACAAATCCAGCAGCAACTAATTCGTCTAAACAACTGTACCATGGATAAAACATGTTTTGAAAGGTGATAGGTCTAGTTTTTGATTCTATTGTTTTTCAAAAATATTAATCCTTAAAAAGGAGAAAGTGGGATTTCCTTTGGTCTCTTATAAAGCAACCTTGAACTTTATAGAAATGATTCATTTTAAAAAACCATTTAAAAGATAGAGATCACGAAAGTAATCTGTCTCTTTTGTATTGTTATCAAGACACTCCATATTCTGTTTACTTA
>JAQGAA010001872.1:0-14178 GCA_034696425.1 Isotoma viridis | reverse complement strand
TACGTCCCAATAAAGGTTTTAGCAGATCAGTTGTATCAGATTTCCTTTTTTTCTTTACACTTTATACTTTCATGTTTATGTTTTAAATTTACTAAGAGGCGAAATACATATTTTCTAGGAAGAGGCTAACTAAATGTTTTACTTTTGGAAGTGGGGAAGTGGATAAGTAAATACACCTGTATTTTGTTTGAATTCAAATAGTGAATTAATTGATTGATTGGAATGTTTGATGTTGACTTCTCTTATTAATCTTTGTGAACATGTGATAAAAATGAGTCAGTCAATTCAGTCAATTGTGAATTTTGTAAATGCTCGATTAGCTTGATTGATAATAATAATAATATTTTATATGTGGTGTTGGTGTATTATGGCTGTTTGAGATATGAGATGAGGTGAAAGTCCCAATAAATGTACTACCTTGTACAGCGAGTATAGCCAAAAGTAAGCCAAGTCACAAAACTCATAATGAGTCGAGTGAAAAGAAAAGTATGCCTGGCCAACCCATCCACATTGACATTACTCTAGAATTTATCTTAGTTCTTAGGTATATAACTGTGAGTGTCCTTTTTTACATTGTATTTGGAATGGAATTGGAGTATAATTTGAATAGTTATAGTTTGTCAGTAGTCTTAATAATTACAAATTATTTAAAACATTAAAAAAAGTAAAAATGTAAGATATTAAAATAGTGGTTTCATGGTTATTTTTCTGTTTGTCGCACTTTCCCCTTTTCTAAAAACATGTAGATCTTTTGTGGTCTCAAGTCTCCTCAAATCTACAAAATCAGGCCAATCATTCATCAAAGGAAATAATTAATCAGAGAACCTTCATCATAAACGATTTTACGAAAATTATGCAATCTTAGAAAAATAGCTGAAGAAAAAATCGTGTTCAAAACTTTCTGAGTCTCCCGATGCCCCAACATAATAATTATATAGCTATTCATTTATTTCATTAATTTAATTATGCATGCATCCATGTCATTTAGAGTCATCATCGCTCAACGTCACTAGTCTCATCAATCAGTTTTGTCAGCTATTAAATATGAAATGAGGATTATCAATATGGGGTAAAAGTGCAGAAAACTCATTCCGAATCCGAATATTCAAAAGCGTTTTTCTGATAAATTATGGATATGATATGTGGCATATTGGGTGGGACTTGGACAGAATCTCTCGTATAAACCTTGAAAATTGTTGATTTGGTGGGTTACCAACGTAATACTTGCAAAATTGTGCTTTTTGTGAACAATTTACAACAACTGAGAAAAAAGTCAGGAACAAACATACGTTCAATATAAACGCTGAATCAAAAAATTGATCAAACTTGAGTAGTTGTATCGGAATCGGAAATAAAAGTTAGATCAATTTGCTTCTAAGCTCATTTAGATACAATGTAAATGTATTAGATTCTAACTTAAATGTACAAGTACAATGCATTTGAAAGAAATTGCATATTTATAAAAAAAAAACACTCAATCAGACGATTTTGCACTACAGTTTCATTTGTAAAAGTAGGAAATAACACAAGCTTTTAGAAATTTAAGGGACTGATTTGATCATCATGGATTCGGAAGAAGATCCACATTTTGGATTTTATGATGAATTTGAAGATGAAATGGACAATTTCTGGAAGGAAGAAAATCCTTCTGGACCTTTCAATGGAGAGGAAAGTGATTACTTGGAAGATGAATCCTCTATTCCGTACGACGAAGAGGAAAGTGACATGGAACAGTTGGAAGAGATGCCTCAGGATGAGGAAGATGCTATCGATAGAATTTTAGCTCAAGAAGAACAGGATTTACTAAGGGAGCATGGTCTTGATGAAGCCATTAAAGAGGAACAAGGGCCTGAAAAAATCATATTAGATCAACTTAATGTCGAAAAACTTATAAATATGCTGTCAAGGGTCAGACTTGTTTGGCCAGAGGATATGCCATATTACAACGAGGATGAGTTTAGCACAGACCCCGAGTAAGAGCAGATAAAGATAACACAATGTCACATTAGCTAAATCAATTTTCTTTTATTCCATTTCCCAAAATTTTAAACAAAGTAGTATAGGTTCAATATTGAATTGAACTCCTACTTCCAAAGAAAGCCTCAAATTTTTTATTAAACCAGCCCTCATTTTGTGGGGTTGGGTATGTTGGGTTTATAGATTAGATACCCTAGTATTTTTTAAGCCAGCTTAGCTTACATGACAGTTTTAAGTAGAAAACGTAAGGATTCATAAAACACGAAATTCTATTTACTGAAAATAGCTTAATTCTAATTGAATTTTTTGTAGACGTGCAAAATTTCCAGCAACATTCTATCATTGTTCGGACAAAGAAAAAACGGTTATGTGGCATGCAGAAAACTTCAGGAGACAATTTGCAGTTCAATTTCCAAGACGAAGACCCCTTCTTATTGCTCCGAAGAATGAATGTGGATGTCAAAAGTTGTTTCCAACCTTTATTAACCCGACGGTACTAGGGTATCCTGAGTTTTTAGACTGCTTGACTTGTGCACAGTACATGAAAGACTTCTTAAGTCCTGAAATAATGGATCCTCCGACCAGAGTGGTAAAATTATGCTATAACACGCTTGCTTAAATTGCATAAATCTATGATCTCTAACCTTTACCTTTTGGTGAAGGTGAAGTAAAGTTTTTATGTAAAAAAAAGTTTGCGCATTTACAGTTTAGCGTTTAATACCTTATAGTCTGATAGAACGAGATCTCACGTAACAGTCCTTAAGGATAGAAAAGCGAACTGCTTTGAATTCGCAGTGATCCTTGTTTCATTACTAAATGGGGCGGGATATGACGCTTACGTTGTTGATGGATTTGCCAGCAAAACTCTGTGTACCATGGATAGCACAGAAGATTACGTCGAACCTGACCCCCTGGCTAAGCCTGAACCTTATAAGCCTCTTGTTGTAATAACAAAATACATTCTATATACTTCAAACTATAATAAATTGTTTAAATGCATTACAAATTAGCTTCAAACATCATAATATTATTATTTTCAGAAACGCCGAAAAAGTGAACACAACAAAGAAAGCGAAGAAGCTACTACCAAATTAAATCATCTGGATTTTATGGATAATTTGTTTCAACGGGAAGAGGAAGAACAAGCGATAAGACCTACAACCCCTTCAAAGTATAGATTTAAAAAAGGAGTACCACTTTTTAGTCAGTATGAAATGGACATGCAGAAGCGTGATGGGCAGCAAGAAGGAAAAGATGCGACTCTAGTGGAAAACCCTGCGGAAATACCCCCTGATATTTTAGAAGACGAAGAACATGGTGCTGAGGAAGGGGAACTTGAAAGTGGAGGTGATGAAGAAGAAGAAGAGGAAGATGAAGAAACAAAAGTCTGTATACGATATTTCTGAATAAAATACATTTTTTTCATACAAATAAAGCCATGATTGTAGTTGGGTTGGGGGTATGATATTGATATTGGTAATTGTACGAAAATAACATTACATCGCAATATCTATTTATTGCAGAAGACAAAGAAGAAACGGGAAAAGCCAAAGAATCCTGAAAAATACTATGGTATAAGGACTTCGGCTTGGGTTTTAATTCTTCCAGGATTCAGAGACGTAGAAGAGGCTTTCTTCATAGATCCATTTTCTGGAAATAAATTTGAGATAACAGATGAAAATTTTATAGGCATTGAAACAGTTTTTAATCACAGAAACTTCTATATAAATATTCAGGACCCTTCAGAAGGGATTGAGGTATCTATGCAATATATTATGCGACTAATGTTGAAACTAAGCAATTTTTAATTTGCTAATACCACTGCACTATCTAGCTTGGTTTCTATCTATCTTTAATTTTTACCCATCAATTTTTTTACTTATTAGGATTTAAGCTACGATTTAAACGATTCATCAAAATGGTGTAAACTGCTTATTGAAGCTGAAAGTAAAACTAAATCTTTAAATGAAGAAGACGCATTGTTCCAGGATGAAGAAGATGACACTCCTAAAAAAGCAGAGCTTTTATTAGAAATGCCAACGTCGTGGACCCCCGATCTGGAGATCCCACAAGAAGGTAAGTTTCAGTATAGTTATCTTCTTTTATGACTTAAAAGCCTGCGAAAGTACTATGCAGATGATGAAATAAAATTCCAAACAACGTTCCCCCAAATTGTTTCATGAAAAGAGGTTAAGTTCATTAAAAGGTCGATTTATATTAAGATTACGAGAGAAGGTATCCAGGAGGGAAAAAGACTTTTAACTACAATGATGCTATAGTAGAACTTGCTGCACCATATGTAAATGACGATGGTCTTGTAAAGAAGGTTCTTAAATTTGATGGACCTGGAAGAAACCCTGAAAATTTAATATACATCGAGGAAGTGTTTCAGCATCGAAAGGACAAATTAGCTCGACGCAAATGGACACGTAAAGGACGCCTTCTTCACGAGTTCTTTGAAAAAGGAAGACGTGACGCATTGAAAGGTTTTGATTCAATAATACAAATTTTATCAAAGGCTCTTTCATTTTCCTTCTTTTTGATTTAATGTCCGGTAATTATTATGTAAATTTTAGAGCACGTTCACATATCTGGAAAAAATAAGCCAAGCTATCCACGAGATCTATTTTACTATGCTAATTCTCATCCCCAAAATGTTGCTCATCGTCAAATAATTCGGAAAGGGATGACAGAACATTTTGAAGATCGTGATGACCTATTGTACTATCGATTTACAACTTATGGTGGGGTTCTTTGCGACGCTCCAAACTCACAGAAGCCAGATGCTGAAGGAGATGGTCATCTATCGAAATCAAAAGCTAAAGAGCTTTTGGAAATGCTTAAGGGAGACAGCTCTGGTCCTGGATCCAAAAAGAGAGTTCGGAGAAAAATTAGTGTAAGCTTACAGAAGATTTAACTTTTATATTCTACAGTTTTATAATAAGCCTGACGATGCTTTTATGAATTAATTTTCAAAAGAAAATTATTGAAAAATATCATCGCGATGAATCAAAAGATGTCCAAGGTGACATCGCAGAGAAGCACATGCTAATAGACGAAGGTCGCCTTAGGGTTTTATTCCACTATGGAGACGGAAATTTGTCCAGAAACTCATTGGAGTTCTTCAAACCCCGAGGAGCTAATTTTGATTCGACCGACTTCAAGCCAGAAGATTGTATAGAATATCAGGTCAGCACAATTATATGACTTGAAGAGTTTTCTACATACAGTCGTCTAAATAAAAATTCAAGTTTTTAACGATTGTTTGTACTTCTTCAGGCAGACAGACATGCACCGTTGATGGATGTTTATAAAAAATTTAAGCTTCTTCAGAGAATTGAAGCAGATCAAAGAGTTGCAAACCTCTTAGCAATTCAAGCGGCTGATGAGGTATTCTAAAAATATATTAGATCAGAAATTTTTGAAAATGAGTATTGAACATTTAATTGTTTGATTAGGTGTACCAAACTGTAACATCTCGAGTACAAGAGGATTGGAGCCATGAAATTGAACCTGACGCTTTCGCTGGAGATCGAAACGAAGAATATGTAAAAATGAAGGAACAAAAGGTTAAACTTTAAAATAATGAAGATTTATTTAAATGATCATCTATTGACTCTGATGCCTCTGTCCTTTGTCAAAGGTTGCTGAAGATGAAGACGATGATGACGATGTGGGAAATATTGACTTCACAGCCCCATTTATAGAAAAGTTTGGCATTCCCAAAAACAAACAGGAAGAGGTTTTGTTAAAGAAGCGAATTATGCTGAATGCTAAAGTTAAACTAGTGAAAAAAGCTCATGCTATTCGAGAATCCTATGAACGAGTAATGATATAATTCTGAATACTCTTGCCTAATGTACTACAGACATATGGTTTTACACTTTAATTTTTCTACCTTTTGTCATAATTTAGGAATCGTCGTATCTGCGAGAAAAATTGAACTGGCACGATCGGTGTGAAATGAATATATACATTGTGAAAGAAAAAGTCTATTTTCAGTAGTTCCAAATAAATCTTATAATTCTATTCCGTTTTCAGACACATTGACAAAATGACACCAACACAAGAAGAAGATTTCACTCATATGTATAAAGAAAGATTATTTGAAATGCACATCATGGAGCAGCGACTGGCGAGACATCAAGAAATTGCATCAAAAAATTATTACAACATTCTTACTCAAGTACTCAAACATCCTCAGCTAAACCGATTCTCAAATAAGAAAATTCCTCCACCAGAGCCAGTGATCACTGGGCCTACGGAAGAAGAACTGGCTCTAGCAGCAAAGGAATTGGCTAAAGCTAAGGACTGCTGTCAATTTTACACTATAAAATTTGCGGAGCCTAAAAAGGAGGAGAAGAAACAAATACAAGTTGCTGAATTCACTTCCAAAGCAGCGATATGAGTACAGTAACTGATGTACATTAAAAATCAAATTTTATTCACAATAAAATTTTGCTTAATTACCAATCCCAGATATACAACACATTCTTGCATTATTATTGTAAGGTCTAAACAGCATTTTAAGAAGTTTTTTTTTACAATTAGTTATTGTAATACTTGAATGTGCAGACATGGATAATTATTGTGATGTTTGAATCAACCCTGCTGATAACGTGATAATTATAATAACAGTTAAAGACTTAAAGATAACAGTAATAACAAAGTTTTGGTAAATGTAATACGATTTAACGACGAAATTGGAAATTTTTGCTGAACCGTCGATTACACAATATGATATAGTAATTTAATAAGGAGGAAATAAAACGTACATGACTTAAAATATAAAGAAAATTTAACTTGCTATTCAGCATAGTTTCTTATAAAGTTTAAGCAAGACAAACATATTTAACGTGCTCAAACTAACTACTATTACATTATATAATCATAATATATAATATATGTATGTGATGCAATGTGATGATACTACATTTTTAACATTGTTAATCATAATTACACAGGAAGGAATTTGGAATCACAGAGAATTAAACTCTGTATGCGCGCATGCAATTACTATGTGTGTTTTTTCTTCAGTAAAATTACTTCTGCTGAAGACTAGTTTCTTTACGCTCCAGTAGTTGAATCAGTCCCACTACCAAAAACAACATTTAACATGAATTAAGGTCACATTCACATCCTAAGATGCTATCAAGCTATCAGCAATTATTATACTGAAGGGAGTTACGCTAACAGATGTTTAGGTATTAGCTTAGATAAGCATACAACTATAGCACTTAGTCAACAATTTATTATAAAAGCATTTTTTTTTCAATTACCCATAGTATCCTTGATAAGCGTTCCAGCCTTGCTGATTATACCCGTATCCAGATGACTGCTGATAATTCCAGTTTGCATAGTTTCCATATTGGTTATACTGTTGACCATATGCATACTGGTCGTATGGCGGGGCTCCATTGGAAGCCGTTGGTGGAGCGGCACCTATTTTAACAGCTTCATCCACCCCATTTCTAGAAACATAAAAAATGTTAATTTTTTGGTTCAAAAATGAGTTTAAAAAAATGATTAAAAATTGAGCAGAAGAATAAAAAGTATTACTTCGGTGCAGCATCGTCTGGCTTCCCTCCTGTTGTAGATTTTTTATCACGAAGGACTTTTGCTAATGACTGTAACTCTTCTTGAGCTTTTTCAACACTGAAATCCCCATTTGATAATTAGAAAATGTATGTTCCTCAATCCACACTCAATGGACAAAATATACTACGTTTTAAATTACCTATCGATATCCTTTCCAAAACGCTCAAGAAATTCGATTTTACGGTGAGCAAAAGTTACTTTCTGTTCCTCAGGTAGGTTGCTACTCAGAGCATGGTCGAAAGTACTCCCAGCTAACTCTACGTCTACAGGTCTTCTTTCCAAAGCAAGATCTATTAAGGCCATTATGCATCTAGCTCGAGAGGTCTAAAACAAATTTGGTACAAAATAATGTAATGTAAAAGTAAGACAAACTGACTTTTATAACTGAAAACTGCTTACCTCATCTACATCAAGACCTTCCTGAAGGATTTTTTTCGCTTTCTCATAATCTCCTACAATCTGAAGTACACACATAAAAATGAATGTAAAGTAAATAGCATAATTATAATAACTACACTACTGAGCTTTTCGGCATGCTGCCTCGATTCGACTTACCTTATCCAAAAACTGTGCATATAATATACTCATGTGCACAAAATTTGATGGACTTTTACTTTTGATTTCTACAATGCATTTTTCATACAACTCGGTACATTTAGAAAGATTTCCTCTACGGCGTTCAAAGTTTATTCGTCGATTGTGGACAATAAGTGAACCGGGAGTTGCTTTATCCAATCGCTCTAATATTTCCACTGCCTTATCCCAATTTTCTGAAAAATCAGAGCACAGATAGATAATTTGCCTTTATAATCCACTTACAATAATCATAGGCATAATGAAATCAATATGAAGTAGGCATCAAGTGCAATTATTATTTGTATACGTATTTACCTTGAGACTCTTCGAACGAAGCCCAACAAAGATTAATAAAAGGCTTGTCTGGATGGTGAACTACACATGCTCTAGTAAAGACATCTTGAATTTTCTCCATGATTTCAGGTGTCTTTTCCTTACAGCTCATCAAAAACCTTGCATACTAGTGAATGTAAATTAAATAGATTATTTAAATTAACCTGACTATCCAACACAACACACAAAGAAAGTAAACAGATTATTTAACTTAACACATTAAGTTAACTTAAAGCTTTGTGAAATATATTATTTCTAACCTTGATCCAGTATTCTTCATATAAAGCACAAGCTATGAGGCACCGCTCGAAAAGTATGAATATTCTTTTCAAATCTCCTTTTTCGATCTCGAATTCCAAATACTCCTTCCACATTTTTAGTTGTCCTTTTTCCAATGGTTTTACGTGAAAATAAGGCCTTTTAATCTTAATACAATCCAAAAATCGAGAGCAATAAATTAGAGTTTCAAAAAATTTTCTGTATAGAAAGATAGGGACATGAAAGACAATTTAGGTGGGTAGTTTGGCTTACCGCTTCTTCAAAGCTCCACCGGGCTGTTATTTCCGTTTCATTCTTTTTGTACGCCTCTGTTCTTCGTTCAATGATTTTTTCTTTTATTTTACCAATCTCGGCCTATTGGAGAAGTTTTAAATGAGTTACACAGATTTGGACATTAATGCTTTACACTTCATGAAAATATTGCAACAACAACTTATCCTTACATCCTCATCTAATGGTTCTGTTTCAGCTTCACTAGACGTCAATCCTGCTTTGATCTCCAAGAACTCTTCTGGGCTCAAAATATCAGCTGGATTGCTATGATTTATCATATCCTTTACACTGTAAATTGCCAAAATAATTCCAATTATTTTTCGTTCACTATTTATTTGATTACTAAATTAGTCATAAGTGGTCTGACTAAAAATTCTGTTGTTTTGCGCTTACTTTTGGAAGTGATTTTGGTAAGACTGTGTTGGAGTTGCAATCAGACGGTCATAAATAGCCAAAACATTTTGCAAATTATTGTTTTCTCTTTCCCATTGAATATAGTGTTCCCACAGTTTGTCTGACCTATAATTAAATTGTGATATTGAAAGATGTTACAACACGACTGCATGCTTCATAAAAAAATAATGCTATTTACCTAAACTCCATTCCACAAACGGTCATTGCCGCTTCAAATTTAGAACGGATGATTTCTGGCTCAGAGTCATGCGTAGCTTTCACATAATTCAGATAATGAATCCAAAGGTCAACACTCAGAGAAATGGACTTGAGACCCCTTTGGAAGACCTAAAATTGTATTTTAAATAATAAAATATAATAGCATAATCGAGCACAATCCTGACCTCCTGGCCATCCCTATCGTTATTTACTGTGGAAGCAGTTAATTAAAAATATGATTTTAAATATAATTTTGTACCTTTACATTTATGGAAATTCATACCTGATGCGATCAGCTTGCACGCATCTCAAAAAAGCTGTGAAATCGCCCTGTTGTTAAAGATCATATTCTGATTGTCATGATTGCCAAAAATTATATTACCGTACATGCTGTGTGGTTGGATTGGGCATGATATATAATGTTTTTTAAATTAACTCAAAAGTGGCATACCGAAAAAAGGTGATGGCGTTATCTCAGAAGATGATCTTTCTCATTAAAAGACAAAGTCCACATTATAGGGTGTGTGAATTAGATAAATGGATAATTTGATTGAATTTGATTGAAATGATAAATAAGTAAGTAATGTGACATTGAATTTTTCTATATACAAACAGTCATATAAAGACATAGGTAAAATATTTGTTTGTTCGTTAATTATTATTCTGTGAAGTTCCCGAATGAAACGGCGGTCGTACGATCGATCAACGATGAAGGGCTGTTCTTTCTCTTTCAGGGTAAGTTGAACTTTATTCGCCCCACTCATATCAAGCAAGCTCCTCAATCAAGCCCATTCAACTCTCCGGAAATGCTAAAATCGTACCAATTACTCTTTGCCATTTCCCAACTTACTAATCATTATAATTTGGTAATAAATATGCTATGATTTTCTCTGTTCAATGTAATACCCATTATAGAGTGAGAGAGGACCTCAATTTTTCTAGCGCATTGTTCTTCCCTTTTCTTTAACGAGAGGCTATATAATAATAGCTTAAAGTGGCCTAGCATTTTCATCAAAATGAGCTTTTGTTATGAAAATTGGGCTAATTTCGTAATAACTTGAATAAATTTTAGCGTCACTATCTGTTACCTTCTCGCAGTCATCTGCTGAACCTTTTCGCTTCTCGTAGTCCGCGTACTTCTTCCAATAGCCGTAGCAATAAGGATATTTCGTTAAAAACTTATCATAGGCTTCCCGTGCTGCCAAAAGTTCATTCTATATAGCAAAAAATAATTAATTTATCATGCAATATGACAAACGAAGGAAATTTCCGGATTATACGGGTTATTCAACTCTTTTCGGGCTATTACCTCTTGATCAACATATTGAAGCAAGTAAGTCCACGCAGTAAAATCATTTGGATCATCTTCCACAGGTTTCCAATGTTTTTCTAAATCTGGAAGTAGCTTTCTAACGTTAATTTCCAATAATGGCTTTTTCGGCGGCGAAGGGCCAACACTAGTATTAAGATCCCCCGAAGCACTTAGATCTTCCGAACCTTGTGGAAGATCTTCGGAGGATTCCTCCAACTTCCGTTTTGAACTACTATCTTCCGATTCATTAACTGATTCTACAACGCTTCCATTTCCAAAGTTCTGGCTGTTTTCTTGACTCTGGTCGTTTTCAGGGAACATAAATTCTTCAGCAACTTTTTCAGCTTCACTAGAAACATCCATGGAAGCATCAAATTGTTCCTTACTCTGCATAAACGCTTCTCCGTCCATTATTGCTGACGTGTCTATGAAGTCAGCCGTTGTACTCATAGAATATCCCAAATTTTCACTCAACTCAGCACCTATAATCATTAATCCAAAAGGGTTATTCCATTAGTTCGATAAATCAGACATTAAATTTATCCTGATTAATTTGTTAAATGCAATTTTATTAAAAGCATAATTCCATTAAGAACCATCAATATTTGTAATGTACATAAACACACCTTGAGACTCCTGGAGACCTGCTCCACTACTGTCAACAGACGAATCAATTCCGTTAGCCGTATTATTAGTCGAATTTGAATTTTCTGTATCGGAGCTTTGACTCTGTTGATCTTGTTCATCGGCAGACATATCTGCTTCACTACTACCAGCCTCTTCCTCCGCTTCAGCTTCGTCAAGTACAACCTTTCCCTTTGATTTTCCACCACGACCTCTCCCTCCACGCCCGCGACCTCGTCCACGTGTCGGAGACGTTGCACTTATAGACTTAGGTGGTGTTCCTCCACGAACTCGAGCTGACCGTCTCCTTGTTACGCGTCCGTCTCCTTAACCGAGTAGTATTTGTGGTAAGTTAAGAAATTTATCACACTATGCGTGCAGCGTGCACTACACGATAAAAGGGCAAAATAAAGAATAGAAAGCTGTTAAAAAGTGTTATGGCTGAAAATTCACAGATTAGTCCCAGCTACTTTGAACTTCGAGCATCGAGTCTACAAATATCTACTATCAACTATATAGAGTGAGCAGGCTTAAGTGAAGACTTGAATTTTTAGTTGATTGCACATTAAAAATTGAATCAAAAGCTACATTTTGTAATTCTAATGAATTTCAGAATCGCAAACGAAAATGAGAAGGAGAAGATAGAACTGTAAAAAATACTGAACTACTGCAGTTCAAATATTGCACAATTAATATCATCAGATTTTCCTAAATAAATAATACAAAAGGGCCTGCTCATTTGTCATTAATGTTGGCTATCAAATATCGTTAGCAAGTTCACAGACAGTGTGTAAAAATTGAAATAATTGCAGAAAATTATCATAAGAATAGAGAAGTGTCAAACTAAGTAAAAAATACTAATTGTGAATTGATAGTTTACCTTCTTGTTCTTCTAAGTCCATAATCCAAACTCCAAATCCGAATAAAATGAAAAATAGAAAGAGGTCGGCGTCGGCCTTGAATGAATACTCTCTTTTATCCTGCGGCAAATTAAACTAAGAAAAGTTTAACTTTTTAACTGCTTCCTGTGTCCTGTAATTAGAAAACACAAACAAACGACAAACTTTAACGAATGAATGGCATACAAAATTACAAAGGTGAAATAAAGAAATAATTCATAATTAGATATTAGATTCTTGATTGTTAGTTATTACATATTATTGGTTTAGTTCATAGTTACTCTAACCACTATCAACTATCTATTATGTTCTATATTCTGTATTCCGTCTGTCCTACATCCTATAGAGAATGAGTATGGTGTCGATATTTGATATTATTAATAAATGAAAACACTCTTGTGTCTTGACTCTCTACTCTACATGATTATAAACTGAATTTACTAAATTAGTCCATTCCATTCCAGTCAAAGATGTAGATATATTAACATTAACACAGTAGTACCAAAACCAAATCATGAAATCACTCAAACAACTAGCTTACAAATTATGTATACATTAAATATTTAACTTGTACTGTTGTGTGCTGTGTACTGAATACAATACACAATACACAATAACAAATCATTCAATTTATGAGGACAAAAATTTAATCGGAATATCGCCCCCGCCCCCACCTCATTAGCAAACAGATTATGGATTAGCTGTCAGGTTAGTGTACAGACAGAGTTACAGAGTGCGAAAGCGAATGGCAGTAGTAGCAAGAGAGTAGCGAACGGCTGTAATAAATGCCTGCCTTGCCTGTACTATGTACTAATGTGTAATGCACTGAACTGATACTGATAGATTATGGAATACGCTAGCAATTAATTATCAATATTATCATTATCACAATTCACCATTATGTGTTACTATAAAAATAACCCTTTTTCGACCAATATTTTATATTCAATCCACAATTTGTAGGATAAAATAAACTCTAAACTCATACCTACATTATACAGAATACATCATTTCATAGTTATTGACAATTGACAGTCAATTGTGAATTGTCAGTCTACCTTCTATAAATGACATTACACATTACACATTACTGTCACTGTCAACTGTCAGTCAGTGGACTGACAACTGAAGTGACGGGCAACTTTCAACTTTGTATTCAGTATTGTTTATCATTTATGGCTCTGTGCTCTGTGCTCTCTGAGCCCTGTTCATAATTCAGAATTGTGAATTGTCACAAATAAGTAACAATCTGCAATTCACAATGCAATTTCAATTTACAATTCACAATTCAATGCACAATGCAATCAACTATCAATGTGTGATTTGAAATGGTGCATAGAAAAGCATAAAGCAATTTCGTACATTTCCCATTCACCATTTATTTCACATTTACAAAAAAGACAAAAATTAATTGAATTACTGTGTACTGAATTCAGATTTTAAAAACTAATCAAAAATAAAATCGGCATTTTTCTTACCTTTTACTTGCAAATTTTATTACTGTACGCTGTTCTGCTCCGCTCCGTTCCGTACACAAATGAAATGTGAAAGGGAAATGATGGGGAACAAATAAATGAAACTGCTATGCTGCTTCTTCTGCTGCGGTTCACTCAAAATATAGTCTGCGGACTAACTCAATTTTTGGTCTCCCACTTCACTCACTTAAAAAAAAAATTAGGGGGGATTGCTGCCAAA
>JAQGAA010001871.1:0-14180 GCA_034696425.1 Isotoma viridis | reverse complement strand
GTCTTAATGTTCTTAATAAAATGTATTTCAATCATAATATAAGTTGAGGCAGTACGTTGCATGTTTCAGGTATTGCATACCATTGCATTTAATGACGTTTAGTCGTTTGTTTAGTACCTGTAAAAAGTAAGTGAAAAGTAGTTATCAGAAGAATTGTCTCTATTTCATTTCATACGACAACAGACAATAACTGTAATTTCATACATACACTATTGGGTTTTAACATAAAAGCTTTTATTGCCATGATTTCCCGTTACGTTATCTATTCAAACAAATAAAATGCATATCTTCGATCAAAACACTCATTTGTTTATTATTACTAGTATAAGTTGATTATCTTGTAAAGTAAGTGAATTTCAACGGATGCGGATGTATTGAAATTGTAGAGTCGTTTTCGAAGTAGCTAATTCAAAATGCAAACCATGCATGTCACAACCGGCAGATTCTACTAGAAACATTTGTATGCCAATTTTAAGGGAATGCAACTTTGAAAATCTTTATCTACATGTTAAGGTTACTTGGAACTCATGCTGTACATTTTCACACTCTTTTCGAACCTCTTTTACCGTCGAGTCAAATGGTCACGAATCATACTAGATAATATCATACACCAGTAATGAAAATAATAAAGTTGTACATCAAAGCCGATTAAACCTTCCGACAAAGTTATTTGGCATGAAAATTGTTAGGAGGTTTTTAAAATAACAGTATTAATCTTACACCTTATGTTGTTTAAAATAAGACTTTGAAGTAATAGGTAAATGTAATAATAAAGTTTCTATATAGATTTCCAAAATTCGGAATTGCCCAATGCATGTGCACAAAGTAGCATCCTTAAACGAATCCACCATCATCATACTAAAAAATCCCTTAATTTAATTTCGTTGTATATCATTTCTTACGAATAGACTTATTTTAACTGTTGCTTTGCCATTCATTATTATTAATACTACATCGAGGAATTGTATAAGAAATTTAAATTTTTCGCACAGCTGATACTAATATCATTCAAATTCTTATCGAATTCAAAATGCTTTTTATCCTTAATTCTTGTAAAACCATTAAACTGGTGTATAATTTAATACAATAAGAAGTTATAATCTGGTATATTTTAGCAGATTTAAAGGTTTCACGCATATCCGTATACGCCTAATATAAAAGTCGTAGCGTATAATTTTTCATGTAACTTTACGAACTCCCATCAATTTCTACCGTTCTAGTGTTCTACCTGTATCCTTCTATTTTGACATAGTTTGACATGTTCCTAGAAATGATAATGACAAAATCCCAATTATAAGAGTTTGTATTACACTACATGAAATTCATAAATCCATCTTATCTACAATCAACTCTCAATGTATGATAGGTTCATGAATTTATACAGAAGAATGCCTAATCAAAACGATCAAAGTTCATTAATTGGAGAGGGAATATGAATAAAGTCTACATTTAATCAATATAGTTAGGTTATGTTTTTGAAATTCATAGGCGTTTTGTTGGTTTTCGAAATAAACACTAATGCGCAAAAATAAGCAGGAGGAGCGAGAATTTTTTTTATTGTTGTTTATCCTGAAACTGAAACAACACCTTTTGAAAGACAAGTTATTTAGGCGACTGTTGCGAGAAAACCTAAATCTACCCAAAAAGCAGAGTACGCTGATAAGTAGTTTTTCATATGAAAAGAAACATTTTGCAAAATTTGCACTTTTGCACAACATCGATTGTAAATTTTTACAACTTTTCATATTCTGAAGACAAGCTACTTTCCACAATTTGCACGCGGTTTAACTGACCTATTTATACTTTCTAGGTGTGGAATTAGTGAAGTATACCTAACTAGTCTTATCTTTAGTAGTATTCGTATTAGGCTCATACAATTTTATATCTGTTTCAGTGTTTTCCCAATGCTAATTATTTCGGAAGTACCCGTCAAATAATTTAGCACAATGACAGACTTTCTCCTTCATTATCGTAATCACATGCCCCTGCTATAATGCAATTATTCAATGCTCGGCTTGCCAGCTTTTTTGTTTGAGAGGGCTATTACGCTGCAACGCAAGAAAAGAAATTTGGCAAATCAATCTTACAACTGACTTATTTAGCTGTCATATTCATAACGTGTATGTAAACGATTAAATAAAGTAAGTCATTGCAAAACAAAAACCAGAAAAAGGAATTAATGTAGTATTAGCCGTAAATGTTTTAGACTTCGGTTGTTGTTGTTTATTTCCTAATTTTTGATGATTATTATTTTTATACAAGAATTCGCGCAAAATTATTTAACTGTCAGCGACAACTATTAAACTAATTCGATCGCGCCAGCTCCAGGAGCTAAATTTCTATCAATGTCAACTTCACAGTAACTTCTTAATTGATCTTGTGTTCATACAACTATGAGAGAATGAGTATGAGGCTATTACCAGGGGTAGGGGAAAATATCCCTAACGTTTTTGTATTATCATTTCCAAGAAGCCCAATAGTTCCAAACAGCCTTAGCTACGCTACAATAAACAGAAACAACAGAGTTTAATTAAACTGAACTTCTTCTTATTACACTTACAACTTATAAGTATGTTAGAAAGTGATACATAACGCAAAGAAAACCAAAAAAGAAAAAAATCACCTACTGGAAATTGCTAAAAAAATAACCAAGAAAAAGCTTTCTGCTGTTTTAAAAAATGCCCAGCTAATCAAGGAAAGTCATGTCAACGAGAGGAAATGCATATCTCCAGAAAATCTAGTGAAAGGAGGCTCGCAAGGAATTATTGTAGGCGTTTGTTCATTTTTTATGTTCTTAGCTCTTTAGACTCAATAATTTTTTGACATCGCATGATAGGTGAAAAATATTATATGGATTGAATTGATCTAGATACTGATAGCTTGGTAAAGATATTAATTTGATTGATATCAAGGACGTTACCTGATCCAGTGAGTGGGTAGGATGGTCCATTGCTATTTTATAACCTAATGTGGGAATTATCGTCATTTCATCAAACATACATTACCTTTGTTTGCATATGCATTTCATATTTTCTCAAATTATTCTGAATACCATACCTTCACACATTCATTTCCATTTAATAAAGAACTTACTAATACTAATGATCCTAAAAATAGATAGAAATATAAAAGAAAATGATAAGAATACAAAAATGAATTTGCGCACTCATTTATCTGCATGGATAACCTTTGTGTGATTGTGACTACAATAAGTTATTAATAGTCACAACGAAAATAGAAGTAGAATTATTTTCAGAATTGAATTGTAGTTTCACTGTTTCAGAGGTCTTAATCTAATTTCGGTAACATCATCTTCCAGGCATTTGTTGTAGTCAGTATCTAAAAAAAAGTTTGTCAGCAAGCAACTTTTCGAAGGCTGACTCAACTTTTCATTCATCTTATCTGTCAACCTCTATCTGACCTAATACTGCTGCTCATCATTATTATGGATAAAAAGTTAAAAGGGAGATTTGAAGGTGGTGAAAGTGGAATATCTCATATTTTTCCTCACCCCAGTGTACAAACTCCAAAAGTAAGTTACTAAACCTGTTACATTCCTAAATCAGTTTTATTTTGCACAGTATCATATTCGTATATTTAAACATTAAATTAACCAAGCTCCTTTATCATTCGGTTAAGAATTCATACATATGTACATATATTGACCATCCACTCGTTAAATAGTTAAAATTGTCTGAATTTAATTGTCTATACGGGAAAACTGGTGTATTATAGTTAGTATTATACTAGAAAAAATGAAGTACTACTCTATGTATTTGGTTTGGCTGCCGGCTGTTAAAGTGAAAGGTCGTAGCATTGTACGGTTGTTTGGTCCATTACCCTCTTTTCTTGCATTTTAGTATAGAAGTTAGATGATTTTAGCCACTTACATTAACTAAGATGGCAAGTAAAACTTTTTTGGTTGTGGAGAAAAAACCATTGTAGAAGAAGTTTGGCACTTTTTCTTAGCTTAAATGTGAGTTCTCGTAGAGAGCTGTAATTTTATTGTGTAATATGCGCCCAACTTAGATTTCAATAAGTTTCATGAGATTGTCTAGATGCTAGCAAAGTACCCTAACATTTTGAGACCCGTTCAAATAAAATAATGTTATGTTATGTTAATAAGAATAACAGTAAAAAAGAAATGAAGGGAAAGTAGCAAGCAGCAGGAGGAAAGAAGAAAGTTGGCTTATGAGAGAGATCAACTTCTTAAGACGGAAAATCTTTAAGAATATGGCTTTAGTAGAGAGGAATCCGTGTTAGTTCGTTTGGGTACTAACTGTTCTATTCAACTATTCACTAAACGACCAAGAGTGGAAAAAGTTTGGTATGAAAACGGACAGGAAGTTCTTCAAACTACTTACATATCTCCGCATTGTAATGTTTAAAACTTCAAGAATCTGGAGTAGTCATTAGATAAAACTTCTAATGCATACAATAAGGGCAAGACGGAGTCAGCTCTTAATTAATTACTTCATTGTATTTTGATTGCTGGTCGAGGTCTCTCTTCCACTTATATGAAACTTCAGCTATTATATCCATTCATATACTCTTTTCCTATTATGTCCCCACACTACTAAATCTCTAAAAGGCGTCGCTTCTAATTATACTCATAATAACATATAGTAGTAGTAGGGCTTATTGTTAGAATATGGAATGAAAGGCAAATGCTATATAGCAAAACCGTCACCTTTCTCTTTATAAGTTCAGCAACTCTGTCTTGTCTTATTCTGTTGAAATCAAGATTTTTGGTCGGTACACGTAGATAAAGTGTGTACTCAAATTACTGTGATAATTACCTAATTGCTTCGGACTCGCTTAAAATTAGACCCTTTTCTGACCTTTATTGTGACTTTAAACGTCTCCCTCAATTTAAGAGTGTTGCTTTTTAATTTTATTATTAAAGTATTAAATAGTAGTTTCTGTATGTATATGCTGATTATACGTAATTTCATTGTATTCAAACATCAATATTTATTTGAATAAAACTACACACACCTACATTCTTACCTAATACTTTAAATACATAAAAGCATTTCCTAATATAAATTCCGATAGTAGCTGGGGTAGTTTAGTAGCAATGGTAGAATTAAAAGCTTTACGATATTCATTCATAGTGTATGTACTTTTCCCTTGCCTGTGATAGTTCGAAGAAGTAACAAAAAATAAAAGTAAGCTTTCTCCACATAATTAAAAAAGTTTAGATGATGGTCTCGGTCTTAAGATGTTAAGATGCTGCAGCAGGGAAGTTCTCGTGGGAGTAAGCACAAGCAGTAGTGTAGTAGGGAATAGTAGGGATTATGAAATTGTATATCCTTTTCCTAGGGTAACTTTTTATAGACTTAAAACTTAATGCAGTAATTTATATTCTTTAGGTGTGTGGTGGTGTATTGTGTACGGAAAAATATATGATGATGATTTTTTTAAAAAGAAAAACAATTCTAACATCCATATACCCTTTATTCTTTTAAGCCTCATCACATCTACCAGCGCAGCGTTATCAGCGTTTGCTTAAGCGTCGATAGGTTTTATGTTATTTTACTAGGGATGATCACTGACTGTAAATGCATAAGGACTTTTTATAAGCATCCTTAATACCTTTATTCTTTTAAGCCTCATTACACCCCCCAGCGCTATGTTATCAGCGTTTACAGGTTATACAAGCGTCGTCGATAGGTTTAAACGTCGTTTTACTGCATTTAGGGCTGATCACTGTGGCATTGTGAGACGATAACATAGGGCTATTTGGACAGTGCAACTCGGAGCAGCACAGTAGCGCGAAATACAAACTCATACTAATCAGGATAAGAATTAGAGATTGACAAAGTTTATTTTGGGACGGGGGGTAATTGTTATTTTAGTTTAAAATTAAAAAAACGGGTTTGACATTTCCGTGTCAGTGGCAAGTTGATTTGATCCAGGGATTAATTGTAAAATTAATTAAAACTTTAAGTTGCACGAAGGGACGACCACTGTAACGTGTGTCTGAAGTTTGCTTTTTGTAGTTGTAAGTTGTAATTAATTAGCTGATGTGTAAAGTTGAATGTCATTGTGTGTTGATGCTGTGCACTGCACTGTGAGAATAAAACAAGTAAAAACTTTTTCTTTTTTGCAGATGAACAATAACTTGGGTTCTAAGGTCCTTGTGTCCAAGGCCCGAAAAAATGTAAGACCAAGGGTGCTTTCAGGATCCAGACCGCCGTCGTTTGTGATGGTTACACCACCAACCAGCATACTGCGACTTGGAACTTCACCAGTGGTACCGAGTGTGTTTTCGTTGATAGCTGGACCATCCGCCCTACCGGGACTTGGAACAGCGGCACAGAGTAAGATTTCAGAACGGAGTGTGATTTCGTTGACAGCTAGCCCATCCCCCCTTTGGGGACTTGGAACAGTGGCACCGAGTGCGATTTCGTTGAAAGAGAACCTACCCGCCCCACTGGGACCTGAAACAGCGACAAATAGTGTGCTTTCGTTGTCAGATGTCCCACCCTCTACACCAGAAAATGGAACAGTGACAGGAGAGGTTGCGAATCCTCCACCAGGTGTTAAATCTCGGTTCAACGGAGGACACTTCGCAAAAGCTAGTGTGATCATAAAAGCCATGAGGGAACCGCATTTAGGACTTGAGCGGCCTCGTTTCTGGGCTGATGAAGAACGAATCATGACCTATGAGCTTATAGTAGCCGTTTTGAAATGTAAGTTAATCCTAGCTTGCCTTAGGTTCAATTATTTTTTTTCTAATTAATTTTCAAAGGAATGTGTCCATGTACTAAATAATAATGATACTAATGATATGAACAGATGCAACTTTTTTGAAGGATGCTATAGAAAGCACTCACTTCTACAAACGGTATCCGGAAGTAAGTACAACTCCTATGTTCTAAGAAGGCATGTAAAAAGACGGGCTTAATTTTTTTCTTATATTTGTGTTGTGAATGGAACAGGCAAGGGACTTAGGAGAAGAGGCAGTGATGGTTGTCCTTTATGATCTTCTGGAGCGAGAATTCCGTGTCAGTGCAGATGATGTCCCACTGCTGGACAGCTTTTCTGAAATCCAAAGTGCTGTGTTGGCATCCCGCACGAAAATAATGGCTCACATGGCAAGAATTCGGATCAAGCATGAAGCGAATTCGATGGATCATCTCATGCCGGTGAATTTGCGACATCAGCGCAACATTGACAAGAATCCCCTTTACGCTTGGATCAACCTAAGAAAAATCAGGTTTGCCCAGAGTTTCCTTGACTTGTTATCCTTTTCCTTTCTTTTTTGTTCAATATTTCAAGCATAGCAGGAAGTAGCAAGTAGGTAGTATTAAATGCAGGTTCTAGCCACACATCCATCTAGAATCTAGTCTTAAAACGACTTCGAGTGCGATACGAATGTACGAGTCTACTCTTTATAACATGTTTTATGTTGTATGTACTTACTATCTTTGGAAAGTTAGAGTTAGGAAGAAAGAAATAAAATTTTAAGAAAGTACATATAGTTGAGATAGCTTTAGTAGTAGTAGCTTTGGTGGTGGTTTACCGTCGTAAAAATACTTGAGTTTTAGCATGTCTAGCGGACAAAGTCTTGATATTTTTAGGTATAGGTGTTACCAAGAAGAAGATATAGTTTTCCCAAGAAGAATTACCTAAAAAGACGAAGTCGAAGAAATAAGACAAAGGAATCTGGAAATTGACTTTTTTCAATTTTTCTCTCTCCCCTTCGACTTGTCCCTTTTAAGTCATGCATTATGTCTTTCTCTTTTCTTTTCCCCTTTTTCTGTCGTTTTCTTCTTTTGTAACTTATATTATTATATACACACAGAGAGAGAAACTGCCTGTGGCTTAAGTTTTAGTACTTGATTGTGGTTGGTTTTTGAAACTTGACTGCACCTCTACAAGTACTACATATACAACCACCATAGTTAGGTATTCGAAGTTGGAAAGAGTTGGCTATCTTTCACTCATCTCGCTTGCTCGATACGTTGTACTTTCACTTGTAGTTGTGTAATAGAGAAAAAGACGTGACATAGTGAAGAGGGTAATTTCTTTCGTACATACATAGTACTTTTCTTAGAATATCAACGTACAAACGCTTCTACGACAGTACAGTTCTGGATGTATTTGGAAAGGTTCATCGTTGCATTTAGTAGTAGTAGCGGTGGTAGTGGTAGTAGGTATGGAGGGATGTTACAATAATAGTAATATATTGTTATATTAGAAATGGGCAGAGATGGAGGGAAGGGAATGTGTAAAAGAAAGTAACAAAGAGAAAGTAGCACTCGTAAGTACTTAAAAAAGACGGGAGAAATTTTTGTAGACTGAAATGGGCACCCAAGAACTTAAGTTTTGTTGAACATTAAAACAAAAAGTTTTCTTTGCGTCGTCAAATTATTCCCTGTTTAGCTATATGCTAACTATAGATAGGAAAAACTAACTTTCTCACTTGATTCTATATATAAAATAGTTGCTTGCCGCTGTCGGTTACGGTTTTGTGTGTAGGTTCAAGCAGAAGCAAAGAGGCACATTTAACAGACCAAAGAAGCATGCAGGCAGGTCCTAAAGTTTTCACCAAGGGTTACGCTTTCACGCTCCAAAATGTTACTTATAGAAAAGTAAATCCCCATGGCACCGATTGTGCAGTTTGCCAACTGCAAAAAGTTTTAAATTGAAGTTCTAAATGTAAATAGCTCTGTTGCTTATAACTTGAATAGGATGGAGATGGCAGGATGAATTTTGAATGAGTTAGGCTGACTATTTAGTCAAAGTTGGCACATTTTTCCTCCAAATAGCTACACACATATTACAAATACTTTTGGAACCGTTTGGATTTACTTAGAAAAGCTTCAATTTCTTCTTTTTTTTGCTTCGAGTTTTTTTGTCGTTTAGGATGAAAAAAAAACTTGGGAATATAAATCTCAAACTTGTACCCTAATCAGACTCCAGACTCCTATGACTATGACTAACTTTTTTCAGACTAACGCTCAGATGTAATCATTCCTAATTTCCTTTATGTAAAGAACTAAGCATAAAGTTTCCTTTAGAATTTGAAATCAAAAGCAGAGTTAATCTTCTATAAGAACAATATTTTCCAAGAAGTATATATCGTATAAGATCTAATTAGCGAGACATATTTAATTATCCACCTAACTTAATTCGTTTATTTTTGTTTTATAATTATTTACAGCCGGAGTGACGTGGTAGCAATGCTCAAAAAAATTGGACTTCGGAAAACGATGTTTGAAGATGATATTTTGATCAAAGAGAAACATTTCTGCGTGGATCCAAATCATCCCAATTTACTCCGATTTCATTCATCACAGTCCTCAAAGATTGTCAACTTACCTCTAACACAAGAAGGAAAGCTGATTGTTCAGGTTAGAAAAATCATGTCAATTTCACACCCACACATAACGCATAACCATTTTACTTTACTAGGTGAGAGAAGCAAGATGCGTAGTTTAGAAAATGATGATGATGTTGATACTGTCACAGATAACAGTATCTAATGTGTCTACCTATTATTATTATTATCTCTTTGTGTGTGAACATGATGTTATTATAAGCTGAGAAAGTGTCTCAAGGCGAGATAACTCTGGTTGTTTAGGAAAGAAAGAATCCGTTCCGCTTCTGGTCATAATCACAGAAAACATTCTATTACACTAAGTTCATAGGATCCTTTCCTGTCTATGAGATAACAACTCAACTGGCACTTACGATCAAAGAAATAAGGAAGAAAAACAAGAAAAATACAAAATAATAATAAAGTCTTAACAAGTTTACTCTCTCTATCTTTTTTCGTTTTTTTTTTTCTGTATAGAGTTCATGGCGAGAAATAGAACTGAAAACAGAGTTAAAAGGCAAAGAAAGTTTTTTTCCCTTATTTCTTATGTTGATGATAATGACGATGATCATGAGATGACGACGATGATCATGATGATACGCGGATAGGGAAAAGAAAAAAAAACACAGAGAAAGTTGCGTTATCCTCGTTTATTTATTATTGAAGAAAGTTTCTGAGGCGGCAATAAAGTAAAAGTAAAGTAAAAGTACAGCTGAAGTAAAATACAATACATGCAATAAAAATGAGGACGTGGTGGTGGTGGTAGTGACGATGGTGAAATGGTGATGGGTATACATGGTGTTAGTGTTGGCTGCTAAAATTGGCCAGTTGGTTGGTTTGGTCTGGTCTTGTTGGTCGGTTGGTTGGTTAAAGTTCCTTTTTATGTTGGTTTGCTATCTTACTTTTGTGTATGGCATTAAGTTAGATAGTAGTTGTTGGTAGTTAGTTAGTTATTCCCCTTATTGCGCTAAGTTCCTATTTTTGCCTTTAGTAAAATGCCATCGAACAACTAACTAAAAGTCTGACTACGTATGTAAGGAGAAATAAAGTAAAAAGGAAGAAAAAGGCATAACGGAGCCATCAACAAAAAGCGAGATGGAAATATTGTTAAACTTTTTCTTACTTTATTATTGAGTTTCTAAGTTTTCTACATTCGTTTAAATACTCTCGACGTGTAACTCCTTTGTGAAAATAGTTTGCCAAACTGAAGCAATATTTAAATAGAACTTTTTAGCCTTTTTATCAACTACGGCAAGCTGGTTGAGACAGAAGAATAAAGAGATGGCCAAGTTAGTTTAAGAAACATCTATGCATATAGAATGAATATAGGTAGGCTGGTAGGCATGAACGTTAGGAGTAATGCAGGATGTAGTTTTGATACGATCTTACTTTCTTAAATAATAATATACTTTCTCGGCACGCATAGATTCAGGAGCTGGAGCAAGTACTTGTTCCTACTTGTTGGATACGAAGAAAATACTTTAAGAAAGAGAATTTCTATATTACTTTCGAAATGGCTTTATCACCTGGGATAATTGGCAGGAAATGGAATAGCTTTTGGAGTTCATGCATGTCACAATAGTAGTATGCCAAACAATGCATGCTTGTTAAAATCATACAGGAGCAAGGCATTATTATTGCTTTTTGAGTTTTACATAGCATTATTATTGGCTTCTTATTTACCTGTAAGGGATGAAATGATGCTGATTTCACATGCTGTATAAATAATACAATCATGCTTCGATGAATTTGTATAAGCTGTCTCGTTTAGTATTATCATACTATCTCGTAAAGTTTGACGAAAAGTTTTATAACCAAGTACTAATACCTTTTGAGAAGACTAAGAATATTATTGTTATATATATGAAAGATTCAGAGGAAACATACTTCCCCATATACAATATACTGGGGATATGGAAAGATTATTATTGACATGAGTTAGTGTATGAATGATTTTTTTTGTTTATTTTTATAAGTCGTTACAAAGAAGTACAAAATATTAAATGTCAAGTCAACCCACAATGATTTACCAAAGTAGAAAATGGAAACATAAATAGACCACCAAGCTTTTTTTGTTCTTCTCTCTGGTGTCGTTTAAATTGCAAACTTGCTGCCTCGATTTTCTACACAGTACTTACAGTAGAAAGTTCGTTTAATTTCCAGAAACTGAAAACTTCCATAATAGGTAAGTTTGTTGGATAGGAGAAAGTGAAAGAGAGGGAGATATACGAGAGAAAATTCTCTCCGGAGAGATGAAATGAACGAGAAAGTCAAGGGAGTTAAGAAACTAAGTGTGGGAGAAAGTTTTTGATGTAACCTAAGTCGTGCTTGCTATTATTCTCTTTCACACAAATACAGAAGCAAAGGTAGAATTACACCATGGCCTCTACCTCACCTAAGAAAAAAGTAAATCTTCAAATGTGCACAGAAATTGAAAGAACTTAAGAAAGTACTAATCTTTTTATGGCCAATGAACTAATACTTTTAGAACATAAAATGTGTATATACCCTCCGCAAGATATGTTTAGGTATTATGCATGAATGGTAAGATTAGCTTAGGCACGAATGGTTGGAACAAATCTAAGAAGGACTTTTGGAACACGGAGTTATGTATCCGCATAAAATTATCTTTCTTCTTACCACTGTATCTAACTATAAGGTGTTAAGAGTGAAGGTCTATTTCGGTTTACTGTAATTTTTGGCTTTTAGTAGATAACTTTTTAGGTATGGAAGGAGTTAGTAAAACAAAAAGAAAGTGTATCTTTATGAACTAATGGTCAACGAAAAAAGTTACTTTATACTCTTCCAACAATCCAGCCAATTACTTGAAAAACTTATTCTTTACGTTTGTAGACTCCATCCATCCACTAGGTTGATACCCTTGGGGCCTGCCAATGAGTTTCAAACAAAATCAACGGATAAGATAAAAAAAGTTTTATCGAACTTGCCTTAAGAAAGTCACTTTTTCCCCACAGTCGAAGTCTTAGCATGACAGCTCCAAAAGAAATTGTTTGTTGTTTTTCCTTGTTTCCCGTCTAAGTTGATTGAGAACATGGAAAAAAGTATAATGTAAGATAGGTAGTACTTGTAGTGGAATGAATTGTTGTAGTTCCAAGTATGTTGGATGGAACGATGGAAATGGAGGTGCCAGTAGATGTTTGAAACAATACATATCCACATGGGTAGAGAATAGGGAATATGATACAATAACATATAATTCTAGAAATACCGAGGGAAAAGCGTATAAGGCATTTATGTCTTGAGCTAGATAAGTGATCCTTCAATTCAAACGTAGGAAAGTTTTTTATCATCTGAAAGAAGATCTTTTAAAGCTAGATTTATCTTATCCCTGTGGATTTAAACTTTTCAGGACAAGTCTGCGTGCATTTTCGTGTACGCGTTGGTCAAGGCATTATTTTTCAAAGAGACAAGGAGTATACTTGCAGAAATAAAGTCAGCATTACACGATTTTAATCCTAATGTCCATCCGGCACCGGCACCTGAAAATCCTCCTAACACTGAGGATGATCCTGAAGACGAATGGTATGACGGAATTTTTGATATCGCTGGGAAACCTATCAAACAGGATCGTGTCGTCGTCACGCACTGTGGTAAGTTTGGTGTTACCGAGACTTCTAAATTTTCGAAATGTCGTTGTCTCCCTTGCATTGGCCGGAAGGCCTAGATAAATATATACAATTCAGTCTTAAGCCAATGTATGACAATAACAAATCTAGGGTCTGGACGTTCTGTGGCTCATTTAGCTTGCCTGTTGGTGGAAGCTGTTCCAAGGCACATGCCAAAGTCCTCGGATATGTCCTCTGAAAAAGACTTATGCAAAGCCATTCATAGCAAATTTATAGCCCGGCCACCCCTGAATGTAATGGTTTTCGGAGTTCCGGAAAATAAGTAAGTTGCCGTTAAAGGCTTAAATCCTTTCTGACGCATATACTGACCCTATATTTATTGTTACCTGGTTTCAATGTTATCGAAAGAACAAATGTAATCTTGTATTGAATAGGCAGGAAGAGGTTTCTCTTACCTTTCGGAAGCACTACAACTTAACTAATTTCCGCCTATATTCTGAAGACTTCACTAAGATTTCTAATAAAGATCCTAGAGTAATGGGAGCTGCTGCAATTCTGGTCAATCCCCCTTCATCTGGTTCCGCATTGAAAGACCCCGTAGCATACATTTGTTCTGAAGGAGGAGGTAAGATGCTGTATAGCATTCTCATATTTGTATTCTTTTCTTACGCCAAGTTAAGCCTAATAAATTGAATTGGTAACTTTCAGATGAGACTGTACTCACTCAACTTTCAAAATTTATTTCATCCACTGTTATAAGTGAAGATGGGTATAAGAAATACACTCAGGAACAGGTGAATTGTGTGAAACACGCATTGACTATCCCTGATGTGAAACTGATAATGTACACAACCTGTTCAACCCTGCGGTGTGAAAACCGGGATGTGATAGAGAAATGCTTAGCTGACGCCAGAATGAGAGAGGAAGCACGGCAAGTTCGTTTGCTTGCGGATATCATAGCAGTAAGTTCCTCGATTCTAATCTGAAAGCATTTCCATACAATTAGTGCATACATTCATGTTGGTAAATTCTTTGTATGTGATTCATTCTAGTTTAAACCAACTCGTGCGTATCGAGATGTCATGTACGAAGTTGTCAACTTAGAGGAAGTAATGGACGGCTATCCTGATTCTCACTTCAACAATAAGTTTATAGAAATTCCCCCATCGTCTGCATCTAGTGGAGTCTTCGTGGCCTTAATCCGTCGAAGAGTAATAAGACTTTACTGTACTTTTCAGAAATTACTTTATCAGAATTAAGTC
>JAQGAA010001870.1:0-14184 GCA_034696425.1 Isotoma viridis | reverse complement strand
ATTGGTAATAATAATAAGAGTCCTGGGTAAGCCTTGTATTGATTTAAAATTACATATGACATGACATTAAGTATATAAGGTAGACGAGCACATGAAGTTGAGATGAATGATGAAAACCTTTAAGACCTTCATTGTCAGTTTACAACTTCCTCGCTGTACAAATACGACCACCTTCAACTAGGGTTCGCATAAAATCACTACTCAAGATCAAGCTGAAGATGAGTAGAGTGAATATAAAACCGTTTTTTAGATTTAAAGATATATATTAGTACTATTTAAGACATTTTGTTGGCCATTGTGTCTGCAAATGTATATAAGTTAGAGCTCCTTAGCAGATGCCAACTGAAGATAAGCACACGATGGACCTCAAGTGTTTTGATGGGCTTCACTTGACAACATATGAATGGACAGAAACCTTCTGTTTGTCCTTTTTTAGGGACTAAAAATATTAGCTGTAAGCCTTTTATATCTACTAGTGAACAGTAAGCCCCTTAGTTATGATACTGTGAATGTGATATAGTAGGACATAATTTTAAAATAAAATTCTATTTAATAATTCTATAAGGACTAAACATGTATACAATTTATCTATATAATACGAGTCTGATTGTTTTAAACACAAAGAACATCCTGATATAAAGTTTTAAAGTTCAAGTTACTCTTTTAATGTGTATTACATTAGTGTGCCAAAATAGTTAGTTTTGAGCGAAGGGCAGTAATGTATATTTTTATTTGAGTTGTTATACTTCTAAAAAAAGAGTATGAACATTGCAAGCCAAATTTTTGTCAATATTTTACAATGAAAGAATGTTGGCTCAACATTTATTTCTTTTAATGCTGGTCGTGTCATTGTCGACCTCCTGTAGACTGTCACTGACGGATTATTAAATGCCTAAATATCTAAGTGTCATATAATTTAACAAACCAGTAACTTCGATCTTTTATTAGATAACTTGTTTATTATTATTTGATAACTAACTTATAATTGCTTTGTATTCTGCCATCATGTCGTGCGTGTTATGTTTGTACTGCTTAGAAGAGGAATATAACAAGTCACAAATCACTTTCATTTTTGTCTTTGTTTTAGGCTTATCATTTATTATTGTATGCAAATGTTTGTAATTTTACGTACATTTTTGCACAATTTTATTGCATTCGTTTTGTTCTCTTCTTGTCGTCAAAAATATTAGTTGAATTTTTTAGCATGAAAAGTTGTTAGCACACCCTGTTTTTTAACCCTAAGTAGGCATGAATTTTAAAGGTGAAGTTAGAATACGTAGGGAGATATGAAAGGAAGACAGGTTGTATTGAAATATGAATTTGAAGCAAAAACAATTTTACAGAATTCACAAGAGTGGTGCTGAGCGTACATGACGTGTAGTACATTCATTAATTCTAATTTTCAAAGCAATTTATCTTCAAATTATTCTTAAATATGGTTTTGAATTACACTATTATTGGACTATGTCTAGTTGAATTGTAATGAGTCACTATGAATGTTTGTCTCCTTTTGTATAAACTATTTCCTTACAACTCAAATGCATGCATTGTAGGTGACTCAGAATAATATAAAAACATGATACTCACTTTGGTAATAACAATAGGACTCATAATCACAGTAATCAGACAATAATATTGCAATTAATGAGTTTAATTCCCGAACTTGCCAGAAATTGGCCTAAATGCCGATGTTTTTTCAGAACAGTTGCTTTGCAAAAAGTTTTATGATAGAGCTTGCAGAGGACAGATAAAGAGTTTGCCATTGTGATAACAGCAATCGGTCGTAAAAAACTAAGCTTTTAAGTCGCTAGCTCGTCTCAAAATCGACTGAATTTTTCTTGTCACAAGGATAGAAAGCGTGAGCATACCTTTTATTGAGGGATCTAGCTACTCAAGAGTCCAAGATATAAAAATGCGATTAAGTGGAAGAATGTGCCTTAATGTACTAATGACATCTTTCAGTTTGATGATAAAGCCCGCATGTAACTGTGTTCCATTCTGGCAACTAACTAGTTATTTGCAGACGAAGAAAGTCAACAAATTGATAATAGCCGGGAGTGAATGAGAAGAGGGACGACGAGAAAGGCATTCCATGTCAGTGCTCCGGAAAAGGAAGAAAGTAAAAGTCCCTGATTTAAATGAGTTTTCCGTCTCAGAAACTCTTTTCATTGAGAATAGAGGAAAACGACTAGCCAGATTGCTAGCTACAAAAGAAATTCATTCCACTTCCAGAGTTTATTCCAAGTACCTATGTGGATATATATATTTACCCCTAATAGTGATAGTCGGATCAACCAAAAGATTCTAAAAGTTCTAAGGTATCTCTGACATTTGAACTTTTTTTCTACAGATGAACCATCATGATCTTTAAAGTCATTGAAAGTCTCCATTTCCAATATGACTCACAAATCAAGATTTTGTAGAACAAATAATTTACTGGTAATCTCTGGCCCGTGGAATATCGATCGGATGCTTCATAAAACTTTGAAATGATAGTATGATACCATTATTATAGCTATTTAGCATGAAACTCATTTCACGACTTATATTTAACTCGTAAAGTAGTACATTAGAAGTCCCGTTTTCGCCTTTCCAATCTCATACGAAATTTTTTATGAGCAGTTTTTTAACAACTCGTCTTCATTCAAAATGGAAAGAAGAGCCATTATTCCATGCTAGTTATTGTTAGTAGGACAACGGGTATGTAAAATCTTGTGAACAATTGATGAAGTATCCCACGAAGACAGGACAACTTACTTTTCAACCAATTTCATTTCTTTTTGTCAGGGAAGAACAAAAACATATTTGTACTATATACCTTAGGTTATTCTATTTTGTCTTCTTGTTTTCTATGACATAGGTAAAAAGGTGCCACTGCCACATGCCTGAGAGAAGCATTTCGTGACATGTTCGGAAGGAGTAACCGTCTTAGAATCTGAAGCAGAGAGTCGTAAGAAAGCCCTGGTCTGTCATATAGGAAGTATAGGTTTCGGCAAAAATAATTCTCAATACACTTACTTCTCCAGTTACCAATTGATTAGTTTCTCAATTCAGTAGTAGTGGAGTGGCATTGTGGCACTATGAACTCACAAAACCTTTTGTACCTTTAGAGTTTAATGAGGTGGTGCTATATATATTATACGAACAAAAGTAGACAAAAGTTTAGAGTGATATTCAAGTATAAGCCTGGCAGTGAGCAAACAAACCTTGCCCTGGCAGCTATGAGAATCCGCTGCCCGTATCATCAAGAACATTATCACGCACTTCGGTTTCTTAGCTTGCCTTTAATTCATGTTGTATTAGTAGAAGTAGTAGTTGGAATAGCGGTGGTAGTAAGGACAAGAAAATAGGTCTGTAACTACATACTAACTACAGTAGTTGCAATTACTAGAGGTTTGTTGAGTGTTGGGTCATTTCACAGTTCCAAGTTCCGAACAGGCGGACTGCCATTTAACCGATCACGTGGGGATTAAATGGGTTTTTGCAATTTAAGTAATCTTATTGCCTGATAGCTTTTGCTATTGCTTATGCGACTCGTAATTCGGGTGTGAAAAGCCTTTTAGCCATGCTTCGATGAAACTCTCAACTAAAATTGTATGCCCAACTTTCTACCAAATTACTTCCAACCTTTCTTAGAACTAGAGCAAGGCTTTTTGATTTGACTAAGAATAAAGATAAAAATAAAAATAGTATCTTTAGAAGTTTTAAGCTTGAGTTTTCATAAATTCTAAAAAAAGCATAGGTATTAAAATCTTTAATACATATGAAAATAGGAAAAAACTTATTTTTCACTAATACTAATACTAACTAACATTACTTGTGAATCAAATATTAAAATCACTAATGGTAATTAGCTGCATGCTTATATAGTTTTTTGAAGATCCAAGGGTCATGTTTGCATTGAATTTAATTAATAGAGCAATGTAGGAGTTACCTTCAACATTTTTTATAAATATTTAAAGGGCTGAATAGTCAATTTAGAGAGAGAGTTCGACGTACAAGTGAGGACATTATTATTACTATGCCATGGCTTATTCATTTGATTAAAGAGTAAAGTAGGTCTTGTTGCATATCAATGAATTGTTACATTTCCTATTATCTTGTATGAGTTCGCATTATTAGTTTACTATTTGCTCTTGTCATTGAATGCCCAGTCAACTAGGAAATTTACAATTTATAACCTCGCATATATGTCTAAATAACTAATGAGAGTGCCAACACTATAGAGCATAAGTTACTATATAATTTTATAAGATGTAGTTCCTAACTGTCTAGCTTGTTAAAAAAGTCCGATGACTTATGATCTGGACCTCTTCTAGCAGAAATGTATACTGCTATAAATCATGCATTAATAAATGCACGTGCAGTTAAAACACATGAATGAGATACACATTGAACCTACCTCTCATGCAGATGCATACTTGGCTGATATGGGTAGATCATAAAATCGAATTTGAGATATCAATATCAACATCCATTGTTAGGTTTCCTTTGGACTTCAGACAAATTATGGTGTTCACGATTTAGCATTTCGTTTGAAAGATTGAGGACGACATATTTTGCATAATTCGCCAAAATATTTAGCTATTCATTCGTTTTTGATCATTTCAACATGACTACTACTACTGACAGAAGAGGTGAAACAACAACCAGTTTCCATTTCCATGATCTTTGATAATATGAAGCTAGCAATTACCCCGTCCATTCGAAACAAGCCAGAATGCACGAAATTTGCATCATTTTTATCATTAGCAATTTCGTGGTTTCCAGTTTACTTCAACCACCACCCTGAAAATCGCCATCATTATTCCTAACTCTTTACAGATCATTATTATAGGGAAAACATAACACAGTAGACGATCATTGTCTTCAAACTTTATAAAATGTTGCTGTTGTAACTCTTTTGTCAGGCAGTGCTTTAACTTAAAATATTCTTTCATACAACTTTTTCTCTACATCAAAGAAACAAAAACAAAATACTGCAAAAAATGTTCACAATATCATCTTTACATTGAAAGAGTTTGATATTGCGACATAAAATAGAGAATAAACTCGAAATGAATGGTCACTAGCTATTATACTCTGCACGATTCTTTGCATTTTTTAATCTAAAAATTCAATTCAAATGCGCAAATCACGCACGACGAATATGACAAGGACTCTTGAAATAATAGAATGAAAGCTTAATGTATCCAAAAAAATCTGTTTTGTATCAAAGTTAACTACATCATCAGTACAAAAAATTGCAAGATAGATCTCTGCAGGGGTGGGTAGCTTTACGGGATATTTTGTATTACATATATCTATGATAACGTTGTACTTTTATTGTGTTTGTATTCATAGTTCATAACGTCTTTTACGAGTATCAAAGTATAATTAATTCTGAGGACTTAATTTTGAACAACATTCCTCTAAAATTCCTGGACAAAGGTTAAAAATTTCTATGATAAGCTTTTAAAACCTTGTTTTGTTGCAAGATTCAATCCTTGTTATTTCGAATGTGCACGTTCTAGTCAGTGTTTCTTGATAATCATACTAGGGTCTTTTGTTAGTAAAAAGTTAAAAAGGCAAGAAGTTGGGTATTCTTGGGTTGGGAATATTTTTCTCTTGAAGATCCTTAACTAAAATTTATGAGTTGTTCTGTCACCAACATTGTTTCCTACCCTCCACAGTTTCTTTCTTTCATTGTATTTCATTATTACTTCAATTTACCCTTAGCCCAGCCTCAACTTATAATGCATTCTCTTTCTCTTCTCTGAATCTTTGCTGGGTCATGCTAACTTGAAACTTGTAAGGAATACACGATATAGTTGAAGAAGATACATGTGTGTATAATATAATTCCCAATATACTTTAGGATCAACATAAATATTTTGTATCTTTTCCTTTTCTCCTCACTGCGTGAAGCATATTCAATTCTGTATGCTAGTCAGTTACACCAGAACTGAATTATATGTATGAGAACATGGATATTCAACGAAGACGATTCCCAGGTTCATAATATAATAATTTCAGATGAGTAGAGTATTATTTTCTTCATCATTGTTTTGATAGAATTACTAGTTGCGTCTGAGTATCAAAAATGGGCTTATTAAACGTTATCATTATTAGTAGTAGCTCTGATTTTGAATAAGTATAAAAAAGTAACGAAGTCATTAAATAGGCCGAAATTGTTTAAGAAAAAATGTAAGAAAAATAAACAAAGTTCATAAAACGGGGAAAAGAAGGATGCCAATTGTAGATTATTACATCATTACAACATAATTTGAGATTTTAATGGGTCTTAGATTTCACATTTATAATAATATGTAAATAAGAAATGTAATCCTTAACCATTTATTCAACTATGAATCAATGATAATAAAATAGAGGAGTTGTATTTCAAAAGATACATAATTGGTGTTGACATTTTAACATGCTGAATTAGAACCTTTGTATTTAATACAATGAACTTAAAATGACCTAAACACTTAAATAAATTCAGTCAGATTATTGTGCTGAAAATCCTTCCAGGGTGGTTTAGGGACAAAAATCTCTTTGAGGTTCATATTCTCACATTGTTATTATATAAATGATGCCCTGGACAAACATGTGACAGAAAACGGTGCTAAATGGTATTATGATTATGATGAAGTAAATCATACAGTAAAGGGAAATATAATTGCTTTTGAATGATGAGATCTAGTGTTTCTTATTATTTTATTTAAAAAAAACATTACATTCCTTTTTTTGAGAAATATTAAAAGAATATTCTAAGAGGGCTAGGACTTAGAACAGAAGACAAAGACTTAAAGTAGACTTTAAGAAGGCAAGGCATCGTGAAGATAATCTTAGCTTTTAGCCTAGAACTGTAGCATTATTTTTGAATTTAGGATTTAGAAGAGATAATTAACTTTAATGGGTAGTTTATTGAGTGGAATGTGCTAGGAAAGTTAGGATCTCAGTATAGTTCAGAGTAGAAAAATCTAGCAGATATGATAAAGCAGTTATAATATTAGAGATAAAGAAAAGACTGTTACAGTACAGTGGAAATTTGAGTGTAATAAGGTATATTGAATACGCATTAACCAATATGTATTTTCTCCTGTCAATCAAATCACAAAATAAAGTAGGTAGTAGACAACTGCTGACATGTCTACGAGACAGACTTTGTCTTTACGAAGACAATCAACTACCAATGATAAAATTTACTGCTGGATAATAATAACTAAATTATTAAAAATTTGGGATATTGTATTCTAACAAAATAACTTGGGTGGTTTAAGGTTCAAGAATTAGTCGAGATTTGTTTGGGACATACCTTATTGCCTTACTGAATTGTTTGGCCCAAATACCAACACAATAAGCGATAACAACAATATTTAGGTACATTATGGTTTTATCAGATGTGCTGTTCGAAAGTAATTGCAAGTTATGTACGATGATGGTACAGGAAAAGGTGAATGATTTATTTATTTATCATTCCACAAAGTTCATGATAACAAAGGACGATAAAACTTGAATAGGCTTGGAATGATAAAAATTTCGGCCCTTAAAAGTGCTGAAATACAGTTGATTTTTTACGATTGAATGTATTTTTTATGAAACCATACTCATAAATGAAATTTTTGAATTTTATTCCAGTGAACTTCAAGGAAATAACTTGACGGTGATTCGTCTCTCAGATTTTGCTGGACTGGGTTCCCTACGAGTAATGTAAGTAGACACTTGATTTATTCTCTCAATTTACTCTCAAATATTGAATGAATGAGATGAGATATGTGTTCTTGAATTATGCTAAACTGACTCTGTGACTCGTTGTTAATGCTCATCCCATCATCTGCATCTGCGGCATGTGGATCTTTTAGCTTGATTGAACGCATTCAAACTTAAGTTGTTCAAATAAACGAATGTATATTATTTTATTCTGCTTGCTTTTGTGACATTGTCCATAAATTGTATCATTATTGCAAGTTAAACGTTTGATTGCTTATAAAACGATAGGATGCGGTGCGGTTGAACTGACTTATTACTAGAACTATGCAACAGAACAGATATGCAAGGAAATCGGCGCTGCAAGACGGCATCAAATATTATTTCTCAAGCTTGAACATTAACATTTTGCTTGTATGATGTTCAGTGTGAATCTGATTATGTTGTCCCCATTTGAAGTAAATTTAGAGAGTCGTATTTATGAATTATGATCATTATGTAATATGACTGCATATTATATTTTGTTGCTTGATGGTATGTATCTAGCTGAAGGGCATGTGTGCATGAATGGCTAAATGAGTTGAGTTAAATTCATCGAAAGCAAAATGAACTGAAAGTTTTGATTGAATTAACTTTCAGACAATTGTCGGATAACGAGATCCATACTGTGGAGAAGGGTTCCTTTCAAGATCTGGCCTCCTTGGAAAGAATGTAAGTAAAATTTAAAATATACCTTCTTACGTCCCTCATCGTCTCTTTCTCATCTCTCTCTCTCTCTCTCTATTCTCTCGCTCTGGGTCGTACTGTTCGTTAACCATTGTAACTTATTATTATCTAAGAGTACATTGTTATAACAATGACTTATTATAAACTATATACAAGGGTTTTTCAGTTTAAGCGAAGGCAAAGTAGAGGCAAAAAATGTAATAACAAACTAAACTAACTACTCCTTTTGGGTTCAGGAGATCTTATGGACTTGGTAAAATGTTGGCTGCGACTACGAAGGTAAATGATGTTTGTTTTGTGGTAACGAGAAGTTTTTACATTTTTCATATACACGTATAATATTATGCATTTATATAACATTTAATGTAGCCAATAG
The DNA here is from genome assembly GCA_034696425.1 of Isotoma viridis. Classification (NCBI taxonomy): domain Eukaryota; kingdom Metazoa; phylum Arthropoda; class Collembola; order Entomobryomorpha; family Isotomidae; genus Isotoma; species Isotoma viridis. Next base: position 5,390 of record JAQGAA010001870.1, on the reverse strand, counting down.
AAAAAACATGATTAAGTTAAGATGTAACTGAATCTTCAGCCCTGGAAGCATTATCGCTTTTTAAAGATTTCTAAGTCTCTGATTTAGTCTTAGATCAATGAGGTAAACAGATAGCATGTAAAAGGAGTTAGTATTCAATTTCCAATACTATTCAATACTATTAAGATGTCAAACTAATTTCAGTAATCGGGCTTGTTTCTGCTTTCCGAAAAATACAACATTTTTTTATATTATTGTACTTGAAATTATTAGAAAAATCGAAAAATGTATTCGAAATTTCCACGTTTTATTCTATTAATGAATTCTTTTAAACCAAAGCTTTTTTGTAAAAAAATAATCGGACTTAATTTTTGTACCTGCTGACTCGTCATGAATGTTTATTGTACAATAAGGTTTGGTAAGTCTAAAATAGTAACCGTAAAGCTCGATTTAAAATTCCTATTGAGCCATTGTTTCAACGTTCTGGATAGGGCAGGGTGGAGTGAAGCTATTCTGGGCTGGGAATCTATTCCAGCGGGGGGCATTTTTATGTTGATGAAAAATTTTTACGGGCATCCACTCAAACGTGGTTTTTTCTGTAAAATCTATTTTTTTACTAAAACGTATTAATATAATATCGAAGCTTTTAGTTATTCTATATTCAGTTTGATAATCCAATTTTGAACACAGGTAAGCCACGTGGGTAAAAAGTTTTAGTTTTTCTTTTACAGATTTGTATTTCCAAACATTTTATTACAATTTAAGAGGGTTTTGAATCGAGTTTTTTTTATTAAGATTTACCCACAATTCCAATAATCTGTCTGAATAATCCTTTTCTTGAATATCTTTTAGAAAGAAAATGCAGTTATTCATTCAACATCCTTTTTCTAGAAGACAAGGCATTGCTAGAAATTTGCTAGAATACTTTCTAGTTCAATATTTGAATATCATATCTTACAAAAGCAACAAATTGAAAAAGCTTAAAGGTTTTAATTTGACTCTTACTAATGCATTAGCCATGTAAAAGTGGTACCTAATAATCGTTTAATCATTTAAAATATTCCATAAATTAATATTCTCATTATTTCAAATTACACACTCGTCACTTGTATTTCAACTATCCTTTTTTGACTGTAATTTGTATTCAAATAGTTTTATTACGAGAGTATAATTCCTTAAAATGTTTACCTATTATATGCATTGTTCATTTCAAGGTTGGTTACTTCCAGCTCAAATCAAAGCCAAAAGTTGCCTAAAGGAAGTAAATACTGGTAATTAAGTAAAATTACCTCTGTCCATTGGCAAAGATTTTCATTAATATAGTTTTAAGAGTGCCTAGATACAAAATGAATATTAAGCAGTCTCGTCTGTGTTTAAATATAAATGATAATAAAATATGATAAAATTTATGATACTATTGTTGTCATTATTGCTTGTTATTACTTTGGTGTAATACTGGTTTAGTATAAAATTGAACAAGGCAACTCTTTTAGGAACTCGGAACATCACAGAAGACCGATCTGTGCAAAGTTGCGAAGAACTATTAGAATATTATGGTCTGGTTTGTGAAAGCACATATGGATGGAATTAACTTAAAAGCTGAAAAGGATATTAAAATGAGAACCTCGAAATGGCGATGTCGATTTATCGCTCGTATCGCTCTGCTATGGTGGCTAAAATTGCATACCATTTGAGAGTGAACTGCCTATCTTTATTTATTATGTCGTCCCTGGTTTTATTTATGCAAATGAACGACTTCAATTTCACTCTTTTCCTATTTAGGCTTCACGCATTATCTTCGTCCAAAGAAGAAAGACGTAAATTCGGTAGTGCTGGCTAGACCAGATTCTACATTCTTATTTGCTGGGTTCCATACAGCTCTTTGCCCTTACTTCAAGTTCCAATCTTTTATAGCAAAAATTCTGGATGGGTATAAACTGATAAGGGAACAGGTTGCATTTTTATACTGATGCAGACCACAGATCGTCGGTTCATCTTCTGTTGTGGGCCAAACTACTGAATGAGCTATCGTCCCATTATTGTATCAGAGTTATTCAAGCCGAACACTATCTCTCTTCAAGGCACAGTCTTCTTCCTTCACTTTTTATCGTTTTCGTTCCTAGCTTTTCTTCCTTGGCACTAGCTTTTATGTAACTTAACTAGCTAAAGCTTTTGCAGCAAGGCTCCAAAGTGTAAAATGTAATCTACGTGTAATGGACAGCGAAGATAGAACTTCTCAATATATTAAATAATGTTGACATTGCTGGACAAAAACAGTTTCATTTTGATAACATAATGACGCTAGCGATTCTGGGATACCTACTTTACAATATTCTAACATAATGCACACACACATGCACGCGAGCACGTGCAATTTCATATTTTGCTTTCTTGTCTCCATCACTTTCACCTCTCCTCGGGGGATTTGAAATTTTTCTAAAAGAACGTATTGGGATGTGGTTAGGTTGTTTAACTTTATTAACATATTCTACTCTTATACACTGCGTGGAGGTGTTTTTTCAGTCGCTCTAAATCTCAATTATTAATGAGACTTACTAATTTCTATTTCAGGCATTCGAATCACATAATTTTCATCAAGTGATATTTAAACTTACATAAATTGAGTGTGTATTAGGTTGAGCTTATGGAAAGCTAAATACATATCTTTTCTGATTATATACCAAGTTGACTGTGCTAAAGGAAATGTGAGTACCCCCTAACTTTATGTGCCCATAGTTATTATTCAGCGTAATTTTGTCGTCTTTCTGAACAAAAATGAGATTGAGAAGGAAATGGAAATAAGTGAAGTGGTACTGCTGTCACGGGACCCATAACGGTGAGCACGATGCTCTAAAGTATTCCTTCACACACAGTTGATAGTCGACCGTTGAAAAAGAATTACATCTTGAGTTTGATGCAGGGTTCTCTTTATTATTATCATACAAAATCCAGTAGCTAATCAAATGTTCAAAGAACAAGAACCCTGGAAAGAATTGGGGTCTTGTATCCTCTTTTAACTTAAGGAGTCTACCAAAACGAAGATTCCATGTTATATAGTCTCATAGCAAAATAAGCAAAGTCAGCACATGCTGCAAAATCATAAAAAAATATCTTTGAACAGAATGATCGCATCACATCATATTTTTCGAAGTGTCTACTGGGCACGATTCGTAAGTACTTGTCTGAGATGGCAGTAAAATTTAGCGGAACCTCTCGATTTTTTTACAGTTCTACAGTTCGTGACCTTACCCTTACAACGGTCACAATGATGAAAACTATACCAGTATCATATCTTACGGTTGAAATAACTATTACGCTTTGTATTCTGTGTTAATAGTTAGTATATGTTCGACAACTATGAAGCATCTAAATTTGACAATGTAAAAATCCGTGGAGGCTTTCACACTATGTGATATTATGTAAGCCTACAGACTTTTTTAAGTCTTTTTAATTATATTTTTATAGCACATGTGAGCGTGGCATGGCAGGGTCTTCCTTTTATTTGTGTAATGATACGGTATAATTTTACATCGTTTACAAGTAGACCCAATTCAAAAGGCAAAGGTTCTACCTTAAACATTAAGTGAGATGTGAAGTTTTAATATGAAATATAAAATCATTTAATATCTGATAGTGATAATCTGATAATAGACGTGTTGAATTGAAGGGATACGGTTTCAATATGATAAAATGAAATGAGGTTTGAATTAGCAGATTCATATTCATGGCTCTGATAAATTGCATAAATTCTATAGATAGAATGACGGGATACACTAATCTTAAGCCTTTAAAGACACTTTCTCCTTTTTCCTAGCAAAGGAATCTAATTTTCAGTAGAAACTTTTAACTTCTTAGTATCCTATTGATCATCGTCTTTGCATAATATTTCTGAAGGAATGAATGAGAAAAGCTGGTTTAATCCTTTTGTAATGGCTCTAGGATCAAGGAGGAGTCGTAGTCTTACTACGTGAGTACTAGTTAGTAAGTTAGTTTTGGCATTTAGAAGGAGCCAAGTCCTTTTGCTCTTTTAGTGAATTCTGAATTTCAATCTATTTCTCAAGATCAGTAGCAAAAGCAAGGAGTACAAGAAGCTTGGGATTCCATTCATTGTGTAACTTTGTTGAAATGCCTTGGGACAAAATGACGAAGAAACGGTTATTATAATAAATGTAAGTGCAGTAGTTGTTTTCGAGTTTTAAGTGAATGGTGGTCAAAATAATAATCTTCATAATAGTCGTATTATGGGAGGTAGAAGAGCTACTTTGATGTCTTGCGGGTCTAAACTTTTTTTTTACTTAAAATCTTAACATGATAATGCAAAATACAAGAGCATAGGGCCTATATAAAAGACTTGTGTACTTCGTGTATACCTCAGTATGCCAGTAAATATGAATATAGTAATGTTTATGTTAAACAGTGTAATAATCAAAGTCTGAAAAGTGCAGTTTTAACATTTCTATCTATATATCAGATAAAACTTTTCTTATCTATATTCATTTGATCAGCTAAGCTTCTGTATACCTTTTTACTCTTGAGTAGTTGAGGTAACTCACAATCAGTAGGCAAACTCATCTTCTACGACTTGGCATCATAATCAAATCCCAAGTCAGAAGGTGTGGTACTTGATTCAGTTCAATTAATTTTTGATATCAAAATGTAGGCAAAGATACACTTGATTGTTGTTGGGTTAAAATCTTCAACTAAAGAAAATTAAAGATTGAAAGAAATGTGTCTTATAATAATATGAATATCCTATTTGATACAGAAAACAGAGAAGTCAGGTGGGCGGTTCACAACCCAGAGGAGTTTAAATAAGGAGCATGGTTTACTTTGGCTTCAAATTAGGCAGCTGTTATCTCATGGGTTATCTTTCTTCTTTGTATTCGTTCTGACTGCAGCAAATGCTTCATTCAAATATCCGCATAGATAGATTCATATAAACTTTAGATTAGTTTGTCTGTATATACAAATTATAAATGAAATGAATATCTACAATCAGTAATAAGATAGTCTATTAGCGTATTTATTGTGCTGAGAATCCTATTAACTTCTACATACTTGTAGTGAGTTGTGGTACTTCCTGGTACTTTCATGCCTGGAAAAGATTTAAGCTCATTTAAGAAAAATGGCATCAAATTATTTAGACAAATTATGTGGATTGGCTCACATTCCTCGGAAGCTTAGTTTAATTTACATCTATGTATGATGATGATAATGATGATGATAGTCTTTCTACTCGACCTCCGCCAACAGACAAGTCTAATATTCAAGCTAAATTGTTGAAACCCAAATCAGTTTTTTTTCAGTTATATATTTAAGCTTAAGTGGATAAAACTCATTTGATAAAGATAGCAGTAGTAATGATGGTGGTTTGGTGGCTATACAATAAAACTAGTTTGATCAAACACGCA
>JAQGAA010001869.1:0-14184 GCA_034696425.1 Isotoma viridis | reverse complement strand
GATAAATTCATACTTTACCTTACACAAGATCAAAATATTCTGCACGCTTATACTTTAATACAGGATTTTGCTACAACTATTATTTACAACGTTGCATATTAATTAAGTAATTAATATGCTCAGCTTAAAATTTCACTACTGCCATAATCTAAACAATTGGTACAGATATAAAGCCTACTATGCTTGTGTGTTCATCCATAAAGTATAAAGTATTTCCTTTCCCAGTATAAGACATATTTGGTGCTGTATCATGTGAACCAGTCCATATTCTCAATAGCAGCTATATATAGTGCTCTCAATTTGTTTATACTAGATTTAGAATGTTACAGAATTCTATTCAAATAAAATTATATTTATAATTTATTGAAAAGTTACGAGAGATGTTGATATTGTATAAAATATTCGGAATTCCTTGAATCCATTGACTATGTTTTTTGTCAGATTGAGTATTATAGGGTTTATCGAATTAGGAGTTTTCTGAATAATTTTCAAGCTCGTAGCATAACCAGTTAACAGTTATATTAAAATTGGCACATAAATTGAAATACAATTGGGTTTAATTGCTAGTTCAGCTTAGCACTAATTTAAATATACATACTTAACCCTAAAGTCCCAATTTTATAAGAAATAGAGAAAAACTCAGGGTAGCGTATTATGCCGGGACCGGGATATTAAGCAATTACCTTAAAAGCAAAAAACCTTGGAAAGCTTTGTATTGGGAATATTGGGATTAGGTGAGCCTTCAGATCGGCATTTGTTGACTCTAGAGGTTATTCGAAGTAATAGCAAACCCCAAGAGGATCAACTTCAACAAAATGTTGGTTAGTTGTTATGTATGATTACAGCGAGAGTAGAATGACAGTTTTCGAATCTCTAAGGAATTTACATACACAAATTCTTTACCCACTTTCAGAGTGGCAGTATAAAATCAATGCAGTCATGCAGAAATAAATTCGTTGATGTGAGTGTACGTCTCAAGGATAAGGGAACGAAGCTAGTCATGTCAAAGTAATTCGGAGTGATAATGGTAATAATCTACCTTTGATGGTTGTGTACTTTGTGGGTGCTTGGTGGTGGTATCTTGTTTTTATGGTGATGGAAATTGTTAAGTACAGAGTTTAAATATTTCTCATGTGTTTTCACCATTCATCAGCAACGCATTCGAATCAAAGCTGGCACTTACAAAAAAGTGCAATGAAGGTGATAGTGATGTGCCTTAAACTTCAGAAATCATGGTCTCATTCTTTTTTCATTCTCAGTAGTATATATATAATGGCTTTTGGTCAAAAGGTTTACAATTAGGAAACATTCTTACTGATTTCCGCCCATAGACATCAAAAACTGTTACTAACAGATTTAAATGTTTATATTTTTATAACAAAAAAATAAGAATTACTTAGATCTTAACAATTTCACAGTTCTATGTTACAATAAATTAAAATAGTAGTAGTAGTAGGGTTTTATTTTTTATTACTCTCTAGGTCTATGTGGCCACAGTCTTTATAACTTTTTTCATTCTCAATATTGCAACTGTATGAGTTGACTCGTGCTTGTGATCATGCCTATGCAATTTCGGAATAAAATCCCAAAAGAAAGCCTGAAAGGGCCTGTATCAACCCTGCATCATATGCCCTCACCAAATTCATGTTTAATTTAAACAAATATGTCTCACTAAGCAATGTATACTCAGCATCTGAATGTGGATAATTAAATGACAAGGTCTATTGCATTCCACATGTTTATTTACTGAGTTGATAAAACTTCCTCGAAATAGCGGTTTCAATAGAGGTACAGACTGTAACTGATTAGAATATTCAACTGCAAAACTTTAACCAAAGGTTAACCTAATAAATTCCCTGGGACTGTTTTATTAATACAATATACAAGTGTTTATGAAGTTGTGCAGTAATTGCAATAGACAGAATATGAAGCTTCTTCCAAGTTCTTAAGTGAATTTTATATAACTTGAGGCTAGCAAGTGTTGTTTTTACAAAAGTATAATAATGCATCATTAACGAGATTCACTGTGAATCCTAGAGGATTCCTACTCCCCCTCCTGATTCCATGAAACTCTCAAAATGAAACTCTCTTAATTAGGGAGTATTATCAAAGCACAAAAAAAACATAATATATTTTTCATTACTTAGGTTGGTTCGTGTATTTTATTAGCACTATAGCACGTGGGAAGAATGCATGATTATTTTCCAAGCTAAAATAAGATTTCTAAAGGATTACTTAATTCTGAGAAATCGTTATACCTACTGCTTTGGAACACTTTCAGTTTTAACAGATGTAGAAAGAACCCTATGCTTTAACCATATCTCACAAACCAAGACATTTTAAAATTAACTTAACCATTGGTATGATTGGGCTTCATGACATCATTTGTGAACAGAAATCCGCCCTACTTCATACATCCTCTGCAATACTGTAATAAACTGTATTTGACAAGAATCTTAAATTTTAAACCCATTCGATGTTCTAAGCCTTTGATCTTTTAAAGGAAGCACTTTAACACTCACATGTTTAACAATTTATAGAAAGAATGAATGAATAATATTATTTATTTACAAGTTACACTAAGCAATTACACATAATTACAGTATTTACTTGCAAGTGCTGCAAGTGGGGTAAGAAATGCAAGTCTGAATTCAAATGATTTTGTCAAACTAAAGTTAAAATATTTATACAGAGAACAGAGGTATCAGTAGTGTTAATCTTGCAGCAGTGCAGGTAACTTTGTATTGTATCAGATCAATAAAAAGTTCGAAGATAGGTGTGAAATTTATATTTTGGGATTTTGTTTATTTTTTGTGTTACGATCATATTTTTATTTTATTTTAGGAAATATATAAGTATTATCTATTAATTTATTAAAAATAAGAATGTGTTTAAAGACTTTATGCACAAGTTTATCACTTGAAAGGAAATTAAGGAGCGGCTTCACAGTCGACCATTTCAGGATAGTTACATAGGAGGAGAGCGGGGTCAAACCAAAGTCCTGGTGGGCAAGCTTCTGCAGTCGGTGTTCCAGCAATGCAAACGTAAAAAAGACTGCAGTCCTCCGGGTTTGGGAAAGAGCCATCAGGACTTGGACACTATAATAGCAAATAAATCATCATAATCGAAATGATAAAAGCAAATATTTCAAATTAAAAATATCAAAATACAATTTGTCTACATTAGATCTAGGGCTCAAATAGTCAAATACTGAAAACATAATTAAAAGGAAAGGAAGCTTAGACAATAAATTTTTGTTGTGAGTTTTGACTTCAAGGTTAGGTAACTCGTTTTTAATTTATCCATGCTGATTATTTTGTTATATTGATTTCAAATAAGGCTTTGGTAAAGTTTTATTTCTATAGCGTTGGTTGACGGATAGCCACTGATGCAGTTTAGTCAGGATTCAGTTCACAATTTATCAATTCAATCTAAATAAATAGCATAAACTAGGTAAGAAAAACTCATTCAGTACCTGAAAGTCACCAGAAGGCGATGTAGGAGTGTCGGTAGAAGTAGGTCCCTCGGTTGGGCCATTAGTAGAAGTAGGCCCTTCCGTAGGCTCCTCAGTTGGACCATTAGTAGAAGTAGGCCCATCAGTTGGGCCTCCAGTTGGACCATTAGTAGAGGTAGGCCCTTCCGTAGGCTCCTCAGTTGGACCATTAGTAGAGGTAGGCCCATCAGTTGGGCTATTGGTAGAAGTCGGTGCCCTAGTGGTGGTAGTAGTCGCAGGGGGAGAAGTAACCCCATTGCAATTCACTAAGTCAGGCCAAGTACACAGGAAGTTGATTGGATCAAAGAAAAGTCCATCCGGACACTGTTCTTCCCAGGCTAGTCCATTAGTACACACGTAATACTTTGTGCAGTCAGTTGGATGTGGAAACATTGCATCGTCATTATTTGGACACTAAAATAAAAACCTCATTATTGATACAGATGCAAATAATATAATGATTTCAGGTCACTTAATATCATTTTGAAGTTTTACCTCAAAGTCATCAGAAGGCGTTGGGGTTATATCAGTTTGACCTAAATAAGAAAAAAAAATGTTTTTACTAACGCTTTAAACTTTTTCGAAGAACGAAAAAGCCTGAGATTCTAGAATTAAGTTCTTACCGTAAGCAAAGCCTACAAGCAAAATAATTACTGAAAAATGTTTTAAAATCTCCATTTTGTTGTTTTACTAATACAAATAATTTGAGGTAGGAGTGTTCCTATAAACTCGCTCAAGAGATTGCAAATTAGCTTTGGTTTGTTTAATGAAGTTTTGCTTCAAATTTATGCAGTAATTCATTGCAATGATAACTTCATATCGTTTTGATATGATAAAATTAAATAAATCAATCATCGTAATCAAGGAGTTGATTGATAGATGTCAACGATATGGATTCGAATCAAAAGACTGCTGACGGATGAAACTGCTCACGCAGGAAATCCATGCGTAATCTAAATAGAAACCTCATAAAACAAATTTTCAATTCCAGATAGCAGTTTGAGCTGTAAAAAATTCAGCGATTCAGTAATTGGTCAATTGTTTAGTCGTGTACTCCTACGGTGACTTTTTTAGTGTTTTTAGGTCATATTTTTGGGTGTGACCTCTACCTCTAAGCGTGTTGATAAAGTTTGTGATTGATTAGCTTGGGCTGGATTAGGCTTGGACCAGGCTCCTTCATTAGTGAAGATGTTAGTATTATTGTCCTTTAACAAAATTTGAAGTACTCAAAAAGACGTCAAGGCTGACGTTAATATAAAATTAAAAATTATGGCATGTTATTTAAAGATAAAAGGTTTTATGGAAAATAATAATGGGATTTAGTTATAATAAAATGAACGACAGTGAATTTCAATTGTAAAGATTATTTGATTATTTGAACAAGTTTGTTTAAAATTTTTCCTGTGCAACCATTGTTATTGATTTGGTTAAATTGGTTATCAACTAATTTATTCTTTTTAAACTTGTCATGTAAGTTTTTGTATTGTTATACATGATTTTATACCTAAATATTCTGATGATCTAGAAATATCATGTCAACCAGCGTCAGGCGCTGAGAACTGTTTTTTATACTTCACTTGCTTTGAATTTTTTTTAATCATCAAAAAATGTTGTATAAAAATGGATTAGCGATTGAGGATTGAGTAAGATAGTCTCATCTCGTTTTGCATATACCTTCATAAATTTTATGAAATAATAGAATTTACTCGACGTTTAAAATATGCATATTTGGGGAGGCTTATGAATGCTAATTGATGTCGAACCTAGCTGGTACATGAAATTTGATCAGGCCTAATGTTACCAAATTTGATAATTTTAATGGTTGAATTCACGGGGAATCGATTCAGAGGAACATGTCAATGCATAAACACTTGAGTTACATTTGATATGTAATAGTCTAATAGTATATGGAGGTAAAAATAATGTCAGCTTTCTTCAAAAAGGGTTACAATCAAGCGATAGGCATCAAAATCTAGTAAAAAATTCAATTGCAGAAAATTTTGTACACAGATTTCATTTGGAAAGTAAAATATTTGCGCTATAAAAGCAGTGCAGTTTGTTCTTTTCTTTGATTATAAAAAGTTAACAAGTATACGACGCGACTCAACATTTGTTACGTATTTTTATGAAAAGTTTTATTTCTGATTAATACTTTGTGACTGACTTTTTTTTGTTATTTTTCAGGCAAAGCAGTTCAATTCTTCCGAGCATTTGGCCTATATTTGAGCTCATTGGTGCTAATTGGTCTAAGTGTGGATAGATACTATGCTGTTTTGCATCCTCTCAAAGTGGTAGATGCATCAAAGAGAGTCAAAATTATACTCATCATCGCGTGGATTCTTGCTGCCATTCTAGCTGCACCACAAGTCAGTATTATTATCTCTAAGATTAATTAGTAATCATGATTTTTTAATGATTGCCTTAAAATAATAGTTGTAGCTGTAACTGAAAATAGCTTAAAATAACATACGAATTCTTTTCATTGGTCAAGAATTTTTGCAAAGTATATACTTTTGTTAATGCATATGCTAACAGTGCTGATTTGATATGAGCTTTCTATAAATTTAGGAATGCTTTTGTATAGTTCAATGGAACCCATTATCTGTTAGTTCAAAACACGAAAAAATCGTTTTACTCCGATATTCTAATTTATTTAAAGCTATTAACAATTTTAGAAAAAGTTTGATACCATATTAGTTTTTGACGAACTCAGATGAGCTACATCATATATTAAGGTAACAATGATTAAATTTAATGAGCAAACAAATATTGAAAGATCGTGTTATCACTACACAACTGAAGTAACTAGGTTTATAATAACTGGCAGCATCAGCATAGCAGGAGATAGTAAATTAAGATTCTGTGGAGATGAAAGTTTTACCTTTGTAAAATATCGTTTCCCTCATCCAGAAGCCAGAAAATAATGAGGAGAGTCCTACTTCTCAGCGTATGGACTTAAATCGAAAAGACAAATCCATTTGTCGCCCATCCGAATAGCTTCTAAAACAAGCTTATAATATTATGCAAATATTTCCTAATGGCATTTGGAGATTTGTTTGTTCATGAAACGAAACAGTTACAGTCTTTAATGGTTTCGTGTATACTTTCCTAATAGCAATTACCGATACATTTCTTGAAAGTAAACATTGTTAAAATCAAGGATAGTACATTTTTTATTATAAAGGATAGAGTTTTTAAACTGCTAGTTTAGTATAAAAAAGATACACGATAGATGAGTTGCCATTTTTGTCAAAAATTGAGAAATGGTTCATCATTTATCCTGTTAGTTTGTACAAGGCTATATTCTAAAAAAGTAATCCAGTATTTTTAGCTGATACAGAAGCAATTAGGTACTTGGTAGTAAGTAATAAAAATAATAAGTAAGAAAAAAAACAGCTTCATTGTTTTCATCAAAAATCTCAAATAAGGCCATCTTTTTATAGCCAAATACCATTTCCGTTTCACATAACATTTACCCGATAGATCCGACAGTAAAACAAATGTATTTTTGTTCGAATGAGATTATACATCAATTTCAACCTTGTTAACTCTGACCTTTTCCACTTTGGATTAGATTAGCCGAACTTTTCGATAGGCGTGGGATGATATTCTTTGTTAGTATAAACGAAACTTGGTAAACGGAACTTCATGACTAAACTTTGAGTAATGGCTGGATTATAAGGTGGGTAGGCAACGGATGTGTACATTTTAGATTATAGACTGTTCCTGTATAACCGTATATTGTTATCTTCATCTAAATTAACCTGGAAAAGTGACACTTGCATATAATACTCGATACGTGGGCATACAAGGGCCAAACACGTTTAAGTACTTTTACTAATATTCCTCTATGTTAGCGAATAAACGGTGCATGACAGAAGCATAAATTAGAATGGAGGAAGATTTATAGAAGCTTTTGTTGATCTCTTGGCTAAGGAGCAGAAGTAAATGTAGTTTAGCTTTAACAACTTAAGTTTTTGGTATTGTGGACGATTTTACTTTTACTTTGTATTGTCTTTTAGAATGAACTCTAAGAAACTGTTATGTGCTTCACGCTTAAAAAATAACTTCTTGTTAGGTTAGTTTACTTAGGATTTTAAAGCAAATAATATTTAATTTAAATTTGTTTCATGAAATTACAGTGTGTGGTATTCGGAGTAAGGGAGCACCCAATATACCCGGAATTTCGCCAGTGTACAAGCGTAGGCGAGACTGCAGAGACACTCAACACTGCATTGTCACTCACCTTCATGTACTTTTTCCCGTTTATTTTTATCGTCTTCTCCTATGGGAATATCATTCATAGACTTACTTATCAAAATGGTATGTTTACATTACTTTATTACTGTTTACTTCTATAATTTAATATTAATGGGTACATATTAATTATTCAAAATTTAATTACCTTAAATAATACTTGATATATTATAAATTAGTGTTAGTGTAACCTGTTTAGTAATTTTTTAAACAATAATATGAGTTTTTGTGATGTAAGTGGGTATTGAAATTGGTTATTTATTAGTATTGACCAAAACTGCTCATCTTAGAAACTCCTAAAATGATAAAAGCCACGAAAAAGTTTACCCAGAACCTCGCAAGCTATCTAATTAATCGAACAACTCTTGTTAACTTTGTTAAACTTTTAGCAATAAGTATAGCAAGTTGGGATTTTGAGAAAGCAATCGGGTTCTTAAGGTTTATGTGTTTTTGCAGGTGTTTGCAGAAGCGGTAGAGGTGCTGGTGCTGGTAGCACAGGTTTCCTGTTAAGACGTAGCGATGCATCGTTCATGGATCGAGCTAAAATAAGGGCTCTGAAACTAACTTTTGTCATCGTGTGTGTCTTTGTGCTTTGTTGGACTCCTTATGTCATCATCACAACTTGGTATGTTAACTCAAAAAGTTAATAAATTTCCTCTTTCCCCTCTCATCCGTACAAAACATATATGAAGTTCTTAGAATTTAAAAAGCTACACTCAATCAGAATGAAGACTCAATTTCCGTTCAATGGTCAGGCTTACTGAAAAATCCTTAAATTTTTTTATTATATAACGATTCCCACAATCCTGTTTTATTGGATGAAATAGAAAAAGTCAGTAAAGCTGTATATTATGGCGTATTTTGAAGATAACTTTTGTAACCTTTTGAACTGTTCTTGGGGATCTTTTTGAGCTGTTAAGATCAAACCTAAGCCAGTCAGTAAGACATCAATTTGTTCCAGGGAATGTATCATATGTCATGCTTTTTATAGAAATGCACTTTCTACAAAAAGACCGAAGTATCGAAAGCAGGACTAAATAAATAAGTAGAAACATTCCATACGGACACATTTTACTGGTATTGGATGATTAATAAATGGAAAAATAATGTTTGAATTGAAGGCACGTGATCGATCGGCAATCTGCAGAGCATCTCAACCCTTTACTACAAGACGGATTGTTTATAATGGTGGTGGCAAACTCTTGTGCCAACCCACTGGTTTATGGTGTGTTCCATTCTAAAGGTCGTAAAGGAGGCCCTGCATCAACAGCCACTTCAGCATACACTATGTCAACTTTTAACCGAACTCCTTCATCTTCCAGGCGACCACGTGCGTCAAACGCGGTGTCCCTTACTCGCCCATCTATCCCTTATTCAAACACAGCACAGAATGTTTAATCTATTACGTGTTTGAAACTGCTTACAGATTTATCGTTTGAATTCTTAGGTGCTCAAACTACAAGTTATTCTAAATGGTTATTTTTTCAGATGCATTACCGTCATGTTCCACTCTAGTCGTTCATTGTATTAAAGATAATGAATGGATTTAATGTTAAATAGTTTTAATTTAATGTAAAAAATATATAGAAACTCCTTCCCCCAACTGACTGTTTCTGTACTTTTCTGCGTCCTTTAAGCAATGCATTATATTTAATAGTAAAAGAACAACGGAAATTAAAATGTCGAATGCTTTATTTTTCAAATTATATTTGATCTTCAACTTTTCCGCAATCCCCCCCCAAAACAATAAAGTACGTAAAGATCTTCTTCCTAGAAATATTGTAATCTAAGTATTCGCTTTAGAGCTTTTACCTTTTTTTAATAATTTCTTGAATGTTTTTCCTCTTCAGGCTACAGAATGTCTATTCACAAATCTGAAACAAATTCTATCTGTCGCTAACATTTATGAAATATTTTAAGATAAAAGTGTATAATATTGCTTTAAACTTCAAATGTATTTTAAATGTTAGGTATATCACATTTGCTTATTGTTCAGTCTAAGAAAATACATTTTGATCCTTTTAGAAAAGTACCTTTGAGATCTTATAAGAAATATACTTTTGATAACTCAGCTGGAACATCAAAAGAATGATAAATCATCTTGCGATACTTTCTGAGCAGTTTGAACTTTAATATCAAGAAAGAACGAAATTTTGGATGAAAAGTGCTATAAAATATGTTAATTTGAGATGAGAGAGAAAATATGAAATAATATTATTTTTGTGGCTTTACTTGTGGAATGTGCATCATAGTAATGTAAATGTATTACTTCCTTAAATAAAGATTTATGTGACTCGTGGGAATAGACACAGCCAATGTACACTTGTTTTAAGATAAATTTGTGTTTCTAATGTAATTGAAAATAAAACAGTGAGAAGTTTGCAACTTTATGTGACAGTGTGACACTCATTCGCATTTTAATCTTGTGGTATCTTTCTACAATAGCCTGTAAATTTGAAGAAACTGTGCCTAAATAGTGTCATCGTGGCATAATAATTTTGTTGGTAAGGAAAGAAAGAGGATTATAAATACCTACTAGAAAAGGCAATAAAATTATAGATCTCAACCCTGTTTTATATAGAATTGGTAAGGGACGATTTTCGTGGCATATTTGTCGTAGCCCTGAAAGCTAGTCACTAAATAATTTACAAAAGAGGTACTAGTAGAAAAAATTATGAAGTAAGCAAAAAATTAAAATTAATGACGTAATTATTACTATCGGGGATAGACATCTGAGAATTGAAGTAGAAGTTAAGAGCCAACAACGTCATAAATTTATATTAAATATAAATACATTAAATAATACAATATAAGTAATCCATCGGCAAAATGTCCTTGGATTTATATTATTTTAGTTTATTTTTAAGAGAACTATTTTTTTAAATTAAGTTCACTCTAAAACTACAGCAACTACAGCTATAGGAAGCCAAAGCAATACATCTTTAAATTTTTGCATATCCAACACGACACAGTACACATATGGTAAATAGAAGGTCTCTCTGCTTCAATCCTAAATGAATTATTTTCTATACTGGAAAAACTTTTATTTATTGATCACATTCATGAAACTTTGCCAATATTAAATATTATATAGCTTTAATCTTTTTTCAATTTAATCGAAAAGAAAAACCTTTAAAATTCAATTTTATGATCACAATACATTTTAAAAATGTATTTCTTATTCCGATTAAAATGATTTCTACAGGCACACACTAACTAAAGCTTATTTAATGTAACATATATATCAGAAACCGTATGGCTGATATGTTATTTAATACACAACCAACCATCCATAAAAAATTATTCCAAAATATTACGCCAGTCCTAGTCCAGAATCCACAAAATTGGATTACTAACTTCGACTAATAAAATTACAAACTAGCCTCGTAGTATTAGGTAATTGTAATTTGAAAAGTACAAATCAGTTTTTACTCACTAATGCTATGTTATTTTTAAAGGACAACGACTCATGCATCCCATTACACATTATGTTTAACACAATACTCAATGCGAACAATAAAACAATGTGTTAATTATAATACCGACGCATGAAATTTAAATATAAACCTTGGTTCATCAAATAACATGAAAGTAAAACATAACGTTAGAGTACTAATTTAATACAAATATTTGCAAAATACTAATTTTGCCAAAAGGGTCTAAATATCAACTGAGAGCATAGCATTGGTCGAGAATTCCATCATGAGCTCATAGACCATAATCCTTATAGAATTTTTAACTACAAAAACTCTTGCACCGAAGAAACGAGCATTTAGCTCAAGTGGTCTCATTGCTCTGAGTTTCCTCTGCAGATACTTCTTTTTCCAAAAGGCAATTCCAGAGTGCATTCTAGATCGAAGCATTTTCTCAGAACATGTATGTGGTTCCGTCACCAATGGTAAAAGAAAGTGGATGCAAGTAAACACAATTATCGACAAAGGTGGAAGCATGATATAAAACTGGAGAGGAACTTTCCCATACAATTTAATTGTATAAAAAATAACAGCAGAAGAAAATGAAACGGCAAAAGTAAATCCAACTGAAACTAATAACTCTAGTAATTCTGATGATCTTTTTAAAAATACAACACAAACAACATTATACCAAAAGATAAATTTTTCCATGTTATTATTTTTGCCTATTAAAAGCAACATGGAAATAAAAACTTTGCCGGAAATTGATATCCAACAAACAATGAATAATAAGATTCTTGCAACTTCTACAATACTAGCATAACCCAGGTACATCCGAACCAAAATAATGATAACTTGAACAATACTATTGTTTGCGATCTCTGGAGATTTGATTATCAAAGGAAATATGTAGTAGAACGGATCCATGTTAAACGCAACACTAAATAATGTAATAATTGGAACATAAATTGCAAAACTGCAAACCAAAATTACTAAAGCAGTTCCAAAACGATCAAATGTCCAATCACGATGATTCAGAGCGTTGTAATTGTAACCTGCAAACAATTAAAAATTTTAGGGTTTATTTTGGTAAGTTTTATGGAAAGTTTTGATAGTCGAGGCGATTATCAGTGACAAAGAAAGCTATATTCATGTGTGTACTTATAACAGGTGTAATTCAATTGAGTAGAAATTAGCTTAATTTTAATTTGACACTTACTTGCTCTCACAGAACGTTCAAGCCATAATGTCATGTTGACCACATAAGTAACAGGAACTCCATAAATAAATAATAATAACCACTGGACACAAACTATAAAACTTCCATTGAGTCCAAGAGTTATGTAAAGTACGATCTGCCATGCAGGAATTAGTGACTTCTCGTCTTGTGAATGTTTAGCAGTTAAAAATATACAACAGCAAACTCCAAAAATTGTAACCCCAAATGCATTGAAGTAATAAGTTAGCAGCTTTCTTTTATCAGTTATGAATTTTAATTCTTTAGACTGAGGATCCCATTCAAATGGAGCAGTTTCTAATCTTTGAAAAGTTTTTGAATAAATTTCCAATGCTTTGAATATCAGAGGAGTTGTCATCTTATATTTGTAAAATACACGTATGTAATATATTTTACTGATTATACCGCAAGAAATTTTGAATTGATTTTTGAAAAATTATTTTTTGTATTAACAAAGTATTAATGCCTATTGCCCATAGGAAGAACTAATGTCTCCTTCAGCCAGGCTAATAGTTTATAAACGATTTGTAATATATGATATTTTATCTATATCGAAATTTATGTTTTAAAGTCATACAATCTTTAGAGATCTCTAAGACCAACAAAGGTTTATAGTTTTTTAAACAATTTCCTTTGCTAGTATTCAATATAAGATAAGCATTTAAAATCGGCAAGGTAAAACCTTAAACCTAACTTGTAAGCCCTTTAAAGTTTACGTAAAGAGCTACAAAGAACTTAATTAAACGATACGAAATCCAATCGAATTCATTTCAAAAATAAAAGAAACAAATTATTTTACAATCGAAGGAATCTATCGGTAAATTGTTATTCATTTAACTTTAATTTTTAGATATTAATTTACTAGGTTTTTTGGTATTTGATGCTGTACGTTGAGCTCGGTAGGAAGGGGAATGTCTAAAAAGCAACAACCAATCCATAAGCACACTATAACTGGTTGTGAAATTCGTTTCATTTTTTAATTAATTTTACTCCAAGCTACAGTATTTTTAGTTATAAGAACCCCCTCAATTTCTACGCTATACAATGCTCCAATGAATTCAGTACCTAGATAGAGGGAGTAAATATTATTTATTTACTAGCTAAGTAAAACAGTGTTACGAAAAAAATCTCGAAAATTTTAAAATTGAGGGGTACTTTTTTGCCAATTTAAAAAATGATCATTCAATACTAGTATTATTATAACCTAAATCATTATTGCCTTGAGTGAAACAGTACACCATGGTTTCTGGAAATTTGAAACATTTCTCATCCACGGGCTATACAGTAATTTTAATCTTTTTGTAATTTGACCAAAAAATAAGACTTAAAATGTCAATTATTTTATGATTACAAAAGATTTAGAAACAACTATTTCCGTTTAAAATGATTTTTATAAGAACATTGATATGGCTTATTATGTATTATCTAGCAAGATCTGTGATGCAAACTACAACTTTTCTGGTGTGGAATAAAAGTTTAATTTGTACAGAATGTTCTTAAAAATCCAAAGTTATGAATTGCTTGTATTATAGTGAATCAAATCCAGATACAAGATCAAATTTTAATATTAAATAAGATGCAATTACTTCAGAGAAATACTATCAGCCGAAATCTGTATATTTCAAAATAACTCCCCGTTCAAAGTTTAGAAATTTAGAAATTACCTAATTGACATTTGCTAATGAACTTCGATTAATCTTGCCAACCAGTCTCGCAGTATTCTGCAAAAAATTGGTAAAGTACAAGCAGTTTTTATTCACTATTACTGATAAACTTTACAAGAA
>JAQGAA010001868.1:0-14189 GCA_034696425.1 Isotoma viridis | reverse complement strand
TACTAAATACAAAAAAAAACTAAAGTTATCAAGCTTTGATTCCACCACCTCCTGATCATGGATTAGAGGAAAAGATATCGCTAGAAAACCTTCTCACACTAACAAAAGACCCAGACTTAAACCACATTACTTTAAGTCGTAAAACATCAACTTTATTAGGCTGGTTGTTTCAAAAGGTCTAAGAACAGATTCCAACACACTGACTGTCCCATTTACAATAATACGAACAAAATATAACAATATTCCTTATTTTCAAAAAGAGTGAATTAAGAGTTTAGGTTTTTACTAATAACACCGTTTATACAATAAACAAATTATATTTTTATAATTTAAATAACCCTAACTGCGCGAGAGACAATAATCAATAAACATAATTATCCGTAACTAACATTTAAACTCAACCTGCCAATAACTATCGTAGTTCATGATGACAATGGATATTCCCAAAACAATTAACTACAATCAAAGATTCAAATTAATTCTGCAACAACTACTAATATCAATTCTGTCTCTACTCTTCATCTTCATCATAGTGCCAATACTACTCTTAATATTAGGACCCACATGTATCTTCCGTTGGGTTATATTCAATTTCGCTAAGTATTTCAAACCTAATTTGGCTAAAATTCTCACTGTGGGTGCTACAATGCACAACCTGCATTCAAATGGTTCCTTGGTGTATGTATTTGTTCTCGAGGGAATTCCGTCAATAGACAAGATACGAAAAGATATCAAAGAGAAAATGGTTTATGCAAAGCATCCTAAAACAGGAGAGATTTTGTATCCCGAACTCAAAGAGAATATCACAACGTGGATGGGATTTTACTTCTGGAAGGTGATTAAAGAATTCACTATTGAAGACCATGTCAACTTAAAAGATACAAAGGAAGTTATTAATTTGGATGGAGATACCGGACGAAATATTATTACAGAATTTGGACGTAAATCTTGGTCCGAGGATAAAGCACTGTGGGAAATTGTTGTTTACCCTCAAGTTATTGCAAAATCTTTATCTAATACAGATTTAAAATATTTTACAATGTTATTCAGAACGCATCATTCTCTTGCAGATGGAATTTCCTTTATGAAACTAATTGAAACAATTAATGAATCTCATGTTTTTACTACTACAAATGAGAAAGCTTCTCTTTCGTACACTAAAGCTACATCTTTCCCAAAGAAATTCATTAAAGGGTTAGGAATGACATTTAAATCAGTTTACGATCTTTTGGAAACTGCAATGAGCAATGGGATGATTCAAGATCCTTTAAAGTCCAAAGAAAAGTCTGTTCATTATTCATCAAGTTATTACTCTTCGAACAATATTCCGTTAGAAGATTTTAAAAATTTAGCAAAGAAAAACGATGTGAGATTTAATGGAGGAACTGTTGGAGCTTTGGCAGGGGCTTTTAAACAATTTAAGAAAGATGTTAAAGAAGATCTTATTCTTGATGTTGTATTGCCACTTCCAAACCATCCTGATAAATTGAGAAATCATGCGTGAGTTTAATAATTTATAAAATTTGGCTTTGGGGTTTCATTTTGGAGTATTTCTTTGCTTATCTTTGTTGTTATTTTCTAGGTGTAATGGATTTTTAAAACTACTTTTGATGGAAGAAATCCCACAAAAACGTTTAAAATCTGCTCAAACTAATTTTGAAAGATTGAGACATTCATTAGCTCCTATGGTACTTTTACATTTAAATTATCTCATTGGAAGCCAATTTCCTTGTGTTTTAAAGTTATTTTTGAAAAACGCAATAAGCCAACCCAGAGTTGTATTTATAAATTTTCGTTGGTTAAGTACTCATGCAGTATTGATGGGCTACAATTGTAAAGATTTTTATGCTCATGTTGGAGCTGTTTCAGGTGCAAAACGTAAGATATTTTAAATTTACATAAAAATTTTAAATAACTTTTTTTGAAATTAGTAATTACTATCCAAATTCAATGGTTTCTTTAATTTTTATTAATTAATTAGTTAATTTCTTAATTGACTGTTTTCATTTTACATTTCAGTTCTGATAGTAATTTTTGCGTCTTACGCTGGAAGCGCAAAATTGATGGTTCAAAGTGACAGCGGAATATTTTCACAAAAAGATTTGCAAAATTTTGTTAAATGTTTTGTGAAAGAAGTTGAATTTTTAAAAAATTCTCCGAGTCTGGAGAATGTCTAAATGTTTATTAGAGTCGAGTCAACTGACCCGAACGGTTAAAATTATTTTATACAAGAACTCTATTTAAAAATAATTAAGTCAAAAATCAGTCAATGATGAAATCAATCAATCTTTACTACTCTAGAGTTAATAAACTTTAGCAATAAACGATTTATTATCCTCAGACTGTGACAAAACATTTTGTCAATTGCATTTTGCATTTGCATCCAAGAAATACTTCTGCTTCCCTGTTTTTAATTAGAAAATGATGAATAACGCCTAAATCTCAATAAGACCTTGAGTAAAATAAATTAATAATTATGTGATGAATATATAATTTCAAGCATCCATTTACTCCTGTAATTGTAAGAATAGTTACATTTCAACCTGATATACCTTAACTTATTTCAATTTCGAACTATTTAACTAAAAGTCGACAGCTGTAAATCATTTTTAGACAATCGACACCAAGCTTCATACAGATAATATGATCTCGAAACTCCAATGGATGCTGAAAGTAGCAGCACTAGGAATCGCCGGCCTCGGGCACATCAAGTAATAATTGGCTTTAACATTTTCTTGGTATAACAATGAATTCCTTAATGCCAAATTATAAAATATATTGTAATTCGAGGCTGAAATATACAAAGCTGGAAGAATTTTAGGTTTTTTAAAGAATGATCAGAAAATTATTCTTGTACTTGGTATTGTCTTTGTGTTTTAGGATCAGTATAAAGTATCAGTAAAATGAATAATACAAAAAACTAATCAGTACAAACTTTATGTGACAGTGTGTCACAAACCCAGACATTTTCTCAACGATAATAATATAAAACACAATACAATATATATTTTAAAATACCAAATAAATGTTATAAACCATTGAATTTAAAATTAATTTGATTATTGATCTATACTATCAAAAAAGCAATTAGAACACAAATTTTATATTCATGTAAGAAAACCCCTGGCGGTTCTGATAGAGTTCTCAAATGTTTACATGTATCATTTCTTTATAAATTATTGTTGTTATTACTCATTACTCAATGAAAAGAATATTTCAAAATCGACAAAAAAGCTACTGGGATATTTTTGTATAGATTTTAGTAAATCATACGTTCCACTAATTCTTCTATGCTTGAAATGTTCTTATCTAGAGATCGGACAGGTCAACATTTCAAATATCATTATCAATTTGATTTACCCTGTGTCTCCTAAACTCATTTAATTTTAATTTTTTTAAATTTTTATTTAATTTAATTGTAAATTTATGCATTAATTCATAAAAGATTTACTTTCTGAATTGTTCATTCTGTCACATTTCATGGAGTTTCTTAAAACATATTTCCTACTAAATAAAATGCAATATTCACCCACTTAAGACA
This sequence comes from Isotoma viridis, assembly GCA_034696425.1. NCBI lineage: Eukaryota > Metazoa > Arthropoda > Collembola > Entomobryomorpha > Isotomidae > Isotoma > Isotoma viridis. Next base: position 10,648 of record JAQGAA010001868.1, on the reverse strand, counting down.
AGTTTTAGGTTAAATTGGCTGATTTTAAGCAGAACTAACTTAACTATGACATAAAGTAACTTAAATTTATAGCATAAAATGAAATCCGGCTTGTCCCTCGAAGAAAAACATTACAAAAAAGCTTTTACATTTTGTCTCCATCCGTATATTCACATCCTGGAGAATTCCTTGGAATAGAGCTTCTAGCTTAGCCATTTTACCTGAGTTTTTATACTAACATTATTGTTAGTATGGCAATCAAGTATAAAAGCAAGCAAGCAACACTAAATAGTTTGAGTCATACTCACTAGAATAAGTTTATAATAGAGGACTTAACCCAAACCCGATTGTTACCTGAGCTGAGCAACAATGCTACCTCTTTTTCTCCGAGAAAATTTTCCAACCATTCCATTGTTCTGATGAGTTAGGTTTAGTAGTAATAGTATTTCTATGGGTTAAGTAAAGCTGAATTGTAATGTTTACTGTAAAACTGCATGGAGGATGTATGGCAATTTAGCAAAAATGCGTACGTGACCAAAGCAAAAGGAATTCCGTAATGTAACCACAAAGGTACTATTGTCAACTTTGAACTTGTAAGAATCGTAGGGGTATTTGCTTCAAAAAAGGTACAGGTAGTGCAAACGGTTATTTTTACAAAGTGTGATTTCATCATTCGGTTGTGAACATTCAGTGTGTTAACAACACTTACGCAAACCTTACTTACCTTCTCGAAGTTAAAGAAAATAAAAATTGCATTTGGCTATTTCATACAGTTCTGAACCTGAATAAAAGATCTGAATCATCTGAATAAAAGTTTTTTACTTGAAGCGGAAATCAAAGCGTATCAAGAAAAATATTGAATAATTTGAAAACATTGCTAAAAAATCGAAACGCGTTTTCGTATTGATTTCAAGATTTTTAAACAGTGATTTGAAACTTTACTGTTCTTTCTGAATAATAAGTTAAAAAACGAAGTTACGTGATATTACAATGGATTCAACCTGTGACAGGGATCATCCGATGGAGAGTCCGAGTCCGAGGAATCTACTATCACTTTCTGAAGTTGTAAGTCTTTTTGTAATTTCTTTTTAATTTAATTAGATTTCATAAAATATCATCTAAAGTCAGTTACTATCAGCCATTAGCATCTTATTCGTTCATATTTATACTCAAAAGTACCCTTAAAAACTCTCTTAACTAGCTTATTCTTATGCATTACTATTATAACAATTAAAAACGCGTCACCGTCACCAGTTCATAAAGTATTTCATACAAATTATTTTTCTTAGCTTAAATACTCTTCATAAGTAATTTAAAGGCGATTTCCTTCAGCATTGAATAATAACCTCACAGTTGATTTATAACCCTCATCCCCCTAAATAATTCCCTGTATGGTAAAGAGCATCAATGAAACAAATCCATCCAGGAATGGACCCTGTTTATTCGTAAAGAATTTTCAAACTTTATACTTTGAATGCATCTGTGTAGGGCAAAAAAATAGCATTTGAAACATCAAAATCTTTACAAATTCTTAATAAATTGGTCTATTTTGGAAAACCCGAACCGAACCACTCCCACAGTGGGTAAAGGGTTTTTTTTAAAGCGTAATAATATTCAGATTTTAGCTATGTTATAATTTATAATTTTGAAAGAGACATTTATTAAATGGAGATGTGAGAGGTTTAATGACGAAGAGAGCTTAGAAGAAAAGAAAAATGTCCCCCCATCCTCAGCACAAAATTAAAAAGGCTCCAGGTTGGATCATCCCTAGTATTTGCTAAGCAGATAAAGGTTGTTTTTAGGTATAGCTAGGATTTCTATTTCTTGACGGTTTTTTAAATCTGGCATTTTTATTCATAGAAATTCCTTAAGAGCTCGTCATTCGCCATTTATAGATATTTCTCACTCACGTACTCCATCTTACCTAGCCCTGGCACCATTATTTCCATTGTCATATAGAGAAAGCGTTGTTTATTAACAAAAACTTTAAATTTCGTCTTGTTATTACATGACTCACTATTAATTAAAATTATGCATGAATATTAGTACTTATTATACTCATGGTCTTGACTATAACTATGGTTAATGGTTTACAATTTTATAATTCCTACTGACACACATTAAAAGCTTTTTCCTTAATTATGTTTATTCTTCATAAATAACCCGAAATACTAACCTATTTTTTAAATAGAAATAAAATAAGGTAAACTAAACGGGAGTAGAATTGAAAGATAAATAATATGGAAAAGTTTGTTTTGTAAATTTCAGTATTTTTCAAAGTTAAAAAAATGCATTCTCCCTAACGTATCCTACTAAATTCCTACGTCCCCACATGCATACTCGGGCAAAAAATATTTGTGATGCAGAACATTTAGGTAGATGTTTTGGCCATTCCAATCAGACTTATGAGAGCTTAAAAATCATGTTTGAATAAAGGTCAAAGCTATTAGGCTGCATTTCATAGTCCATATCAACTAACTAACTGTAAGCCTAGGACAAATATTAATAACGTTTTTGGATAATTAGCTTATCTTTTAATTAACATATCTTACCGATTATCGAAACTATTATTCATTTTCTATTACTACTATCAATCTCTTTTCCTGCATCTCATTAGATCTTGCCAGCTACTGTTTTTTCAATTTAAAAATACTGAAATTATTCGCAAATATTCACTTATTTAGTTGAATTTAAAATTAGGGCAGACAATGAACTTTGTAGGAATTGAACATAATTTTTAAAGATTAAAAGATTAAATTCAACATAGCACGAATTTTGAAATTTACTAAGACTGATTATTTCTTTTGAATTTAATTTTCCAGGCACTTGGCCAGATCTTTAGATTTTTGGGTTCCAATGAGCAAATCAGCCTACGACGAGTGAGCAACATGACAAAAGACTGGGTCGAAAGTTACTTTGCTTGTAAAAGCAATCAACGCAACCTTAACAAATGGAAAAACCAACAAGTAACACTATACGAAGACGATGGCAGCAATAATACACCAACAATTAAGGAATTCTTAGACTCTAATCTTGGAAACGTTACAAATTTCCATATTAAAAGCCTAAACCAAAGGATCTACATGGAACCTCGTTTCCCTGAATTTGTAAGTAAATACGGGCAACAAATTCAAACCCTAAAGATGGACAGGTTTTTTGATTGTAATGAAGAGTCCGAAGCAGATTTCTTTACTTCTCTAACAAACTTAAAGCGTCTTGAGATCGAATGCCACATCCTTTTCTGTGGAGAAACTCCAAAAGCCCCTCAATTCTTGAAAACTCTAACTCAATTCAAAAGCAAAGAAATCATGATTATTAGCAATTCCAGCAGTATGAACATAGATCCGAACCACTGGCTTCTTAACTTAACTCAGTTTTGTCCCTTTCTTGAAGGCTTAACTAGTCCTAGTTTCCCGTACCCAGTACCTCATTTGAGATACAAATTTATCACCAACTTGACTGCTTTCCTAAGTCAATTGCATTCACAAAAGAGTGCCACAATGTTAAAGTGGATAGATCTAAAGAATTTGAAATACTTGGATGACACTGATTCTCAAAATATGCTTGAACTCGCTCGTTTTTGTGTTCTCCATGGGGTTAAGTTGTTAAATGTGGACACGAGGTTTCCTATAGCTGCCTATGACGAGTGCATTCTCTCAGTTAAAAATATTTGCTATGATTTCCAAAACTTTGTGAATAGAAATCTACTAAATTTAGAAAGCATTACACTTGATGATGAGTCCACAATTTGGGAATTGCTTGAAGTGAGTGTTGTAAGAAAAACTTGGCCCAAGTTAAAAACACTGAGTTTGTGTTTGAAAGAAAATGTATCATTCTATCCGAATCATATTACACAAACAGAGACACTTGTGAGAGCGATTGAACTAATTGTGAATAGTGAGTCGAGACCGAGTGTAGAAACCCTTGAACTTAAATTTGAAAAAGTTCAAGACTATTCCATAGGAGTGAGGCAATGTATTACGACCCCGGATATTATCAAAGCTCCTTCTATAACCACGAATTTCTCGAATTTGGTCAATTTGACTATCATCGGATGGGACGCTGATGACGCTTCTTTTACTCATCTTTGGAGAGGGCTGCCTAAATTGGAGACTTTGAAGATTGAAGATTGTTCAACTTTAAGTGATGCGGGATTTATTGGAGAAAATCAAGGAGAGATCGCTTTCCTGCAATTAAAGAGTAAGTGACATTTTCATAAGTATATTTTAAACACATTAAAAAATTAATTCAGCATTTATTATAGGGAGTTCAGTGAGGTCATAGGTCAATTTCCTTTTCTAAATAATGTTTAAAAATCATTTTCTTCTATTTTAAAGGTCTGAAGAAATTGAGCCTGTACTTGGACAACATGCCCCTGGTGACAGACAGATTCCTCAACCAGGTGCTTTGGCAGATGCCAATCAAAGAGTGTACCATCAATGATGTCTCATCAGACATACCAAAAGTAAGTAAAAATCGATTTAAAAAAACTCCAAAATGGTTGAAAGTAAATTAACCGATAATTAAACGATTACGGTACGATTTGATAAGTTTCTAAATCATTTTTTGTTAATTTTTATAGGTGACCCTGGATGGACTATCGTGTCTTTTGGAAGGGTTGTTTTCTTGGAGTATTGAGCGGTTTACTTTGGACGTTCCAGCCTTAGCCGAAAGAGATTACCAAGGGTACTGCAACCTCCAAAGGGCATTTAGATCCATTAGATAGTTTTAATTTTAGTTTATAAGACTTTATTGACAGTAATATGATCATATTTCGTTTTTAGAATAACTAAAATCTTATAATTATTATGTAAAGCATGTAGCGAAGTATAACACATGCTTTTAAAATTATTTTTAGTCTCTTTAAATACAAGTTTTAAAAGAATTAGTTTGTAACATTCTGTATATGATGTAATTTTATAAATTTTAAACAGTTTTTTATGAATAGACTTAACAAGGTTCAACTTGCACCTAAAAAAGGAGTTAGCTTAGGTTTATTGATTAAGAGTTTTAAAAAGTATTTTTCCAAATAGATTTTAAAATTTTTTGTTAGTTTTTAGTAAAAGTAGGGCTTTAATTTAATTAAGCCTTTGATTGTGAAATAGTTAATACTTAACTTTAGTTATAAATGATTAGGTAATAGCAAAACTAGAATTTTTAATTATGTTTTTAGTTCTATATAATAAATAGGCTAACGACTGTTTATAAATTCCTAACTCCAGCTTTTGTATAATTATTCATTTAAGATCATACAATTATTAACATTAAGCTAAGAAGCCCATACAATTACTCAAACTAGTTAGGATCATACCAAGACAATATATCATAGGTTAAATGGTTAACCATCAGGATAGTACAACGTAGGGTTCGGTTAGTTTTTTCCTAAAGTCTTTTCTAATTATATTATACACTTTTTGAATATTTTGCAAGTTATTAAGCACGTTAAAACGTATGAAGGGACTGAACCCAAAAGAGTTGCATTATAGTAGAGACAGCTTTACAGATAGTCAAGTTTGATAAAAACCAATTGGGTGACCTTATGGCCAAAATTATTAGGATTTAAAAATTGGACTTCTGATTTTCAAACATTGAAGCATTAGTTTGTCATAGTTTTCTTATGAATCTGGAGCATATTCATCGAATCAGTAGGCTACGTCGTATCAATATCTGAGGTTTTGGTCTAAGCCCTCCATACTTTAAGTTCATTAACTTACCTACATTGCCTTGTTGAATAACCGAATTCTCATCGACAGACAAATCAGACGTAAGAATGCTTTGGAAAAAGAAACATGCATTTATAGAAAAGTGGAATCTCGCATGATTAATCAACAGATTTTCACACGGTTTTATGCTAAATTTGTATATTTGATGTATTCAATTTATGAAAAATTCAATTTTCTTCATTTTTAATGTTGAAATATTTTACATAAATAAAATCAGTTTATCAAGCTAATTCAAGGGTTATTTACAAGATAGGGTTCGTTAGATAGACAGGATTTTTGGTTTATTTTTTAATGTTTAGCCATTAAAGTGAGGAAAATTTTACCAGAAATACACAACGAGGAAATCAAGGTCATACCGTCGTGATATAATGCGAAAACAATAACATGCAATAATTTGTTGTGCTGGATAAATTAGTTCCTTCTATATAATATAATAAAGTTGAGCTTAAATTTATCAAAATACATTTGTTCACTAAACCGACCCAAGAAGGTAACAACAGAAACAGTAATAACAGAAATAAGTAATCGAATAAAAGCAGTGTTTACAATCATTAGTCAACATTCTTAGTCATGATTTTTATAAATTAGGTGTACGCAGCTTTTTCTCACGGAATCAAAACAAATTGCAGCAAACAACAAGATCTATCTCTATATACCAAATCCGCAGCAGTACAAAGAACTGAAAAATGAGACTTAAAACTTCTATCCGGATAATCCATACCCTCCATTAGTCGCAAGTCATTATCACAACTACAAAGACCATCCAGCTCTTAAACTCACTAATTTTCAAAAGAAAACGTAAACCGTGATACTATTGATTGGCAATTACTTCCCCATCTCATTATTATACAATCATGATTAAATCTGAGATAAAAATTTACATTAAAAAAGTCAAGTTACTTATTCGCAAAATAATAATTTCAGTTTTAGCCATACTCTTTCTTTGGATTGCCGTACCAATAATATTACTAATATTGGGTCCAACATGTATCATCCGTTGGATCATTGTCAAAATAGCCAAGCGTTTTAAACCTAATTTGGGAAAGATATTAACATCATACAGTAGCATTCACTATTTGCATAGAAATGGGACAATCATTGCTCTATTCGTTCTCGAAGGAATTCCTTCAATTGACCATATCCGAAAAGACTTAAAAGAAAAGATTATCCTTAAAAAGATTCCACAAACAGAAGAGCTTTTGTATCCTGAATTACAACAAAATATTACAACTTGGATGGGATTTTATTTCTGGAAGGAGATAAAAGATTTCAAATTGGAAGATCATGTCACGATGAAAGATACAACAGAAAAACTAAACTTGGACGGGGACATTGGACGAAATGTTATTAAAGAATTTGGACGCAAACCTTGGTCTAAGGATCGAGCATTGTGGGAAGCTGTTATACTTCCAAGTGTGCAAACTAATTCTTGCTCTGATCCAAACACAAACCATTTTGCATTTTTAGCCCGATGGCATCATTCTCTTGCTGATGGAATTTCATTTTTAAAACTAGTTGCAAATGTTTGTGAACCTCCCCCAGTTACTAGTTTTACCGAGGAGACAAAATCTCCTTTGAATATTGAAGCTAATTCAATGTGGACACATTGTTTAAAGTTTGTAGCTGTTTCTTCCACTATTTTTACTGCAATTTGTGACTTTATTGAAAGTATTTTAGACCGTAATAGTGGCAGTGGCTCAAAAGAGCCGTTTGGCTTGGATAAGAAATCTGTTCATTATTCATCAAGTTATTATTCTTCAAATCTTATACCTTTTCAAGACTTTAAAACATTAGCTAAGAGGAATGATGTTAAATTTAATGGAGGAATGCTGGGAGCACTTTCAGGCGCTTTTAGACAGTTTAGTAAGGATTTAGAAGATGATGTCATTCTTGATATGGTTTTGCCACTTCCGAATCATCCGAGCAAGTTGCGAAACCATGCGTGAGTACAAAATTACCTGTAAAAGTAAATTTTCTGATGAATTAGTTATGAGAATTTTACGGGTGGTAGGCAAAAACCCGAAATTCCGATTTTAAAACTGAGTTTTCAATCAAACTGGAATTATTTTTTTTTAACAGAACTAATGGATTCATAGAATTACCCGTGACGGAAAACTCTCCCCGAAAACGTTTAAAATTAACTCAAAAAAGTTTCGAAAAATTAAGACGTTCTTTAACTCCATTGGTATTCACAAAGCTAAATTTACTCGTTGGATGTCAATTTCCTTGTTTACTAAAGTTGTTCGTACCCCTTGCGGTTAATCATCCCACAGTTATATTAGTCAATTTCCTGTGGGCGACTACTCCCGAAACTATATTTGGGTATCCATTCAAAGACTTTTATTTTCATGTCGGTGCAGTTTCTGGTTCTAAATGTAAGTCAGAAATATTGTAAAATTAATACTTGTATGGAAATAATTTTAAAACATGCATGAATATTGTATTCCAATCAATTTATTTTTTATTTCAGTTCTGGTCATGATATTTTTGTCGTATGCAGGAACCTCAAAACTCATGGTTCAAAGTGACAGTGGAATCTTTTCACAAGAAGAGATTCAAAGTATTGTTGAATGTTTTACTAAAGAAGTGAAACTCTTGAAAGAAGGTCGAGGGCTAGAAACTGTTTAAGTGTGTTGCTTGCTATGGATGGTGGCATTTAATTCAGTGAAAGACTGTTTACAATTTAGTCTAATTTAGTTTAATTAGTTTTAGTTAGTTTCAGTTAAGTTTAATTTATGAAATGGAATCTGATTTTGATGTTAGTCATATGTTTCTGAAAACAATTTGTATAGTTGGAAAACATGCTTTTGTAAAAAAATTCTAAGTTTATTTATTAACAAATAAAATCCTAATATTTAGATTTCTCCGTTTTTTGAGTGAATTATTTGATTTTAATTAGCATTAAATGCCAACGGATTTAAATATATATTTTTCCATCGATTTCTTCTTTCTAATCTTCAGCTTTACTTATAAATTTATCGGGCAAGTTAATTATGTTATGGCATTAATATCTAAGCCTACAATCAGACTCTGGAATAATTTAGATAAAAAATTTAGTTCTGTTTAGTATTTAAGTCTGAGTTTATTACGGGTGACCCAAACAACACATATTCATATTTTTTAGGAATAATTTTGTATTTGTTAATTGAGCTCATAATATTTATAAAATTGCTGTTTATAATACACTCTGTATGTGTATATGAGTTTCTAATTAAGCTTACTGAATTTTCATAAGCTTTAGGCTTAGGACTGATGCTGCTTAATTGATTTTTTTCCATAGGATATATGCGGCACGTTTTTCCCACAAGAAAAACATGAATAATATGTTTTTAAGGTATTCATTGGAGAAGGTGGAGTTTGCAGAGTAAAAAATTCCATGTGCTTGAGATTATTGTCTTATTTGACCGATAAGGAAATTTTACAGGATGTTGTGATAAGTAAAGTAAACAACTTAAGACAAACAAGACAGATGGTCAGGTACTTTTAGTATGTTAACATTGTTTGAACTCTGTCATATTCGCCTTATGATAAGTATCAACGGTATGCGGTCATTCTGGCAAAAGCAATCGTGGCAAATTTTGTTTCGGTCAATCTGGCAAATTCTACAACTTAAAAAATCAAGTCTGGCAAATCGATTTCCTTTGCCATATCTCCAGATTTTTTTCCCCATAGTTTTTGCCAACTTTGCATTAAATTATGAAAATCGATGAAATCAAGAAAAAATACTTTGCAGTTTATATACATATAGTAAAAATTGCGTTGTAAGTAAGGAGTCTCTTGATGGGTGATGGGTGGGGGCAATGATTCTTCAAATAAGCGAAAAATTTTGGGTAATTTCGCAGGATAAAATTTGCCAAGTTTTTTTTATTTTTAGTTACATTTTGCCAACCTCAAAAGTAACGATTTGCCACCATGGTATTTGCCACTTTTTTCCGGTTAACTGGGCAAAAAAAATAATTTGCCACGATTGATTTTGCCAGATTGACCTGGAATCGTATCAACACAATAAATGTGTCTTACACTTGTTATTTTATTTTTTATTTTTGAGCAGGCGTGAGTGCAATTTGTGTTTTTTTATTTAATTTTATTCCAGCTTTTCTGAAACAAATTTTTTTGTCACAAATTATGATAAATTAATAATTTGACACTTGAAAACGATTAAATTCAGTTTAAAAAAAATAAACTCTGCTAAGTACAGATGTAAAAAAGTAGCGAAAGCGTCATAACCTTATAATTCATGACCTTATGATTCACTTATGATTCATGACCTTTATGATTCATGAGCTTATGATCCATGAACTTATGATTCATGACCTTGTGATCCATGAACTTATGACCCATGACATGAGAGCTTTCCAATGATACCCCACTTGCCTATGTTATCATGAATTACTGGGTGAGGTCAACGGTCATGACCCTTAGGGGTGCTCCGATTGACCCCATTTTCGAACTTGACCTGAGATAGGACCCCTGGAGTATGTGTACGAAGTTTGACGTCAATCGGTTAAAGCGTTCGGAAGTTATCGACGTGACGGACAGACAGACATAGCATTCACATAAGCTTAAAGTTTTATGCTTTTTACAGTCGTCGCGAATAAAACAAAAGATTAATTCCAAGTTTGTAATATCAATCAGTTTTGAAATCAATGCATAGCAAACTTTTTGGCTTATTTTTAAGAAGGATTTTAAGCATTTCACTTTTCCATATAATAATAACTTATCTCCTTCATATACATTGTCAGTTTTCATCAATTCATTCTTTCGAATAATCAATATCTCCTATGCAAAACAATACAGGTATTTGATGCAATAGATATTCTGAAATTCCATGTAATTGTTCTCTTTCATTCATTCTGTGGGATTTTGGGTCTTGCCTTTTTCATCCTTTTCAATAGCTTCTATAGTAACACAATTATATGAAAAAGGTAAGACCCAAAATCCCACAG